>MU858892.1:0-61181 GCA_033297175.1 Cladorrhinum sp. PSN332
TGTTGTTGTTGTTGTTGTTGTTGTTGTTGTTGTTGTTGTTGTTGTTGTTGTTGTTGTTGTTGTTGTTGTTGTTGTTGTTGTTGTTGTTGTTGTGGGGCGTGGGAGGGTGCAGGCGCAACCTCTGTGGTCTGGGTGTTGGCACTGGCCGAGGGTTTGGCCGATGTTGATGCCCTGGCAGGTTGAGAAGCTGCAGGACACGAGGTTGGGGCAGTACCCGGGCGTTGCCGTTGACGGGTTGCAGGGGCAGGGAGCGTATCTGTCCTGGCAGGTTGCCTGTCCCATTCCGTTTGAGCGCCCGTTGCATCCTCCGTTGGAACAGCTCTGCGGCGCGCCGCATAGACCGGAGGCCACGGGATCACAGCGACAGCCGCTGTAATTCCGCGTGCAGCGAGCAACTCCCTGTGAATCCCACTGGCCGTTGCATCCGCCTGCTGAGCAGCTCTGCTGAGCTCCGCAGGTGTTGGCGGTGGGAGTACATCTGCAGCCGGCGAACTTGCTACGACACCGGGCGGTGTTGGTGCCGAGGTCATAACTGCCCGCGCAGTCGTTTAGATCACAAGACAATGCTGGGCCGCAGGTGTTGTCAGTGGGAGTGCACTCGCAGCCGGCGAAGAAGTTGGAGCAGTAAGCCCTGCCCGAGGCGAGATCAAAGACTCCCCGGCAGTTGTTGTTGTCGCAGCTCTGAGGGTTACCGCAAGTGCGGCGGGTGGCGATGCACTCGCAGCCTTCCCACCAGCCAGCACAGTAAGCCCTGCCGTTGTTGGTGTTGAAAACGTCATGGCAGTTGCCGGCATCGCAGCTCGCCCGGTTGCCGCACATGGCCGGCGCGGCATTGCACTCGCAGGGAGCCCAAGAGTTGCGGCATGTGGCAACGCCCGTTGAGGGATCGAACTGACCTTCGCAGTTTCGATCTGCGCAGCTCGCCTTGGGACCGCACAATGCCGGCGTGGGAATGCACTCACACCCGGCATAGAAACCCTTGCAGGTGGCTCTACCCGTTGCAACATCCCAAGACCCGTCGCATCCTCCTCGGTCGCAATACTGCGGCGTGCCGCAGGTGTTCCTGGTTGCCTGACACTCGCAGCCTCGGTAGGAGTTGGTGCAAAAGGCACGGCCGTTGGAGAGGTCGAATCGACCACCGCAGTTGTTCTCGTCGCAGCTGCGGCTGGGCATGGCGCTGCAGGTCCTTTGGGTCGGCGAGCAACGGCAGCCGGGGAAAAAGTTCTTGCACGTAGCCACTCCGTCATCGTCGAACGTGCCGGCGCAGTTGTGGTTGTCGCAGGGCTGCTGAGCGCCGCACGTCGTAGCTGTCCCCTGGCACGGGCAACCCTCATAGTTGCCCGTTCAGTATGCCCTGCCGTCGGCGAGGGAGTAACTTCCAGCGCACCCGCCGCCGTCACAGGATGCCTGAGCTCCGCAGAGCGAGGTGGGCCGGCACCGACACCCAGTAAAGGCTCCCTTGCACGTGGCCTGGTTGTTGGCATCCCAGGTCCCGTTGCAGCCATCCGCGGAACAATCCCGATCTTGCCAGGCACCATAGGTGTTCTCTGTTGGGTTGCAAGGGCACATCTGGTAGTTTCCCTTGCACGTAGCAAGAGTCGAGTTGTCAAAGGTGCCGGCGCAGCCACCCGAATCACACCTGGCGCGAGCACCGCAGAGAGACGTAGGGCGACAGCGGCATCCGGCAAAGGCGCCTTTACAGGTTGCTTGGTTGTTGGAATCCCAGGACCCGTTGCATCCGCTTGCAGAGCAGTCTCGCTCTTGCCAGTCACCCACGCAGCTGGTGGCCGGTGTAGGCACACAGCGGCACGGTGCGTAGTTGCCCTTGCAGGTTGCCGAAGATCCATCCGCGTCGTAGGTTCCATCGCAGCCGCCCGTGTTACACCCCTGGGGATTGCCGCACAGAGCAGCGTCGGCGATGCACGGACATCCCAGATGACGGTTGCGGCAGGAAGCCCGAACGGGAGAGCCCGTATCCCACTGACCGTTGCAGCCGTCGTTGCTGCAGAACTCGACGGCATCGCAATGGCCAGGAGTGAGAATGCTCGGCTGGCGGGCACATCCCCTGCGTGTTTCGCCGGTGCAGGTGGCGTTTACGCCGACGACACTGCCGGCGCAGGCCTCATCTTCGCATGATGGGGGCGTGGGCGGACAGGTTGGGGTGGGTCGGGGTGTATATGACCCAAAGACGGAGCTTGGGTAGACGAAGAAGGGGACGGCGCTGGCTTGAGTAAACAGAGCCGGGCAGAGCTCTGGGCCGCGCTTCTGAAGGACTCGGTTGGCTGCCGCCGCACTGTTTTTCTTTTTCATCAGCACCTGTAAGTATGTCCGAGGGCTGCAGGGTGACTTCATCTCACCTCCAGTTTATCCCCAAGTTCTCAGGGTGGCTGGTTGCAAATGCTGTCTGTGTCGCTGTGGATGATGTCGGTGTTGTTGCCACGACGGTTCTGGTTGCCGAGGAACTCGAGATGAGCAGCCCAACAACGGCAAAGAGCTTTGCCATTGTCAGCGGTATGCTGTGTATTCCGGCTTTGCGGCGGAGACGATAAAGAGAAGAGAATGCTTTGCTGGAGTTATCTCAGAGCAGCCCGAGGTCAGAGGTCAACTTATCAACGAGGAGGGATCTCGTAAAAGTGCCCATCGGATTGGAAGCCTGACAGAAATCCACGGAGCGAGATTGTAAGGCCGAATAGAAAGGGGCAAGCCATGACACAGGGCCTCGGAGGCTATTCGGCATATCCTCCACACGCAAGACATTTAGAGCTGACAGAAGTGAAACCTCGGGAAAGCCCTCGTGAGATGTTGAGCCTTGTCATGTGGGTTGACGTAGGGTTTTCCAACTTTTAGTCTACTGTTTATTCGGCTGCCTGCCGGCAGTCCCATTGCTACAACTGCTGGCGTCCACTCGTTACCAAGAGCGAGATATCCCCCCGGTCAATGTTTATGCTTATAGAGTGGAACCCCTAAGCGTGGCATTCAGGGTTCAAAACAACCCCCCATCTCCAATCGACCAATCTTATTGAGCCAGGCAGCCGAATAAGGCAAGAAATGCTGCAACGTCGGGCCACAAGAGATTTCTTGGTGCTTCGCTTTTGCTGGGTAACACCTTTGTTGATCCTTTTACTCCTGTCGCACCAGTATGAGCAATCTGAGGGAGTTTTTGCTTCCTCTTTCAACGAGGCCGGAACCCTTGCTCAGATTGCATACACCTGTCAGGATGGCTCTGTCCCGCCCGCCATCACCGGCGCCACTGCTCGAGACTTGTAAGTTCAAGTTTACTCCAGTCCTCCCTTCACAAAATCTCATCTGCCAGCACCGTCTAACAACTCTCACCACCAACAGACTGAGTCGCGTTCTTGACTGCCCCAATCGATGTGGTGGTGTCTCTCTCGCCAACAACGCACGCTGCGGCTTCGGCGTGCTTATTGCAGCCAACGCCGATGCCGAGAACTGTTTCTCTGGCGCCATCGACAAAGCCCCCGAGCAGAGCACCCCATCGGTCAAGGCATCGGTTGGCACGTTCGTCCACAGGGCTTGTAGGACCGACCAGGGAGGCAACTCCAGAGCCCTCACCGGCGGCTCGGCCCAAGCCTCAAACATGACGGTTGAGTCTTGTTTGGAACAGGCCAGAGGGTTCCGTTATGTCGGTGTCGAGTATTCCACCGAGTGCTTCTGGGGCAACGAGATATCTTCTTCCTCGTCGGTGGCCGCGGCCGATCAATGCAACATGCCCTGCGGCGGCAACCCTCTCGACATCTGCGGCGGCGGCAACCACATCAACATCTACGAGAACGCCACGTGGACGGAACCGCCAGAGCCAACACCGGAACCGGTTCTGGTCCCATCGGTCGACAACTACGAGAACGTCGGTTGCTACTTTGACACAACCTCGGCTCGCGTCCTCCGAGCGGACGAGATCAGCGATGCCAGTTCCGACGGCATGACCGTCGAGAAGTGTACCAAGTACGCCCAGGACAACTACTGGCGCTACGCCGGCGTTCAGTTCGGCAGCCAGTGCTTTGTCGGCAACACGCTGAGGGGTGCTGAGGAGGCGCCGCAGCGCGACAGCAACATGGCGTGCGCTGGAAATTCTCTCCAGACCTGTGGCAGCGGCAACCGGATTCAGGTCTACGAGGACAAGACGTGGAAGGATCCCAGCCAGGAGGAGATGGCCAAGATGATCAGCGACTATTACCATGCGGTGCACGAAGCCCTGGACAGCCTCCACGAGATCGAGGACCTCCTGCAGCAACTTGAAGCCCTGGAAGGAAGCCGGGTCGGCAGCGCTCGAGCCAGACGGGACCCGGGGCAGTCAACCGGAGTCAGGCAGCTGCTCGAGTCGGCGAACGGCGTCTTTCGGAACCGCATACGCGTAGTCGAACAGTTTGAGATGCCTACAATCCAAGCCGGCGCGCGCTATCAGAGGATCGACATGGATGCGCCAGGCGGCGTCACCAACGCCCAGTGGAGGGCCTTTGTCGACGGCGTGAAGAACACGGGCCCTCAGTTCCGACGGGCCCAGGCGGCCGTTGAGCGCTTCTTCCAGACGGCCACCATGGAGGCTTCAGAGGTGATCGTTGTCGTCAAGGCCTCGGCGCTTGCCTTTGGAACCAGCGTACCGCTCACCATCTCGGTCCCCGTGGTCGGGGTTGGCGTCATCAGCGTCATCGTCAAGTTCTACCAGGACGTCCAGGGAGTAGCCACGAGTCCAACTCTCGTCGTTCCAACGCCGCCTTCCCCAACCGCCACGCCGAGCGAATCTGCTGCCATTCCCACGCCGGTGGTTCTGCTCATGAGGCTCGGCAGCACCCAGAGCGACTACAGCAGCGTGGTCGAGGAAATTACCAAGGAAAAGGGAAACACGATCCTGAGCCAAATCAACTCCCCAAAGGGCAAATTCCGCTCGCTGACGGCCCTTTTGACGCAAAAGGTCATTACGAGTCTGATGCAGAACCCAAAGGTGGCAACCATGAGCCAAAGGGCCCAGGCAGATCCGGGCGTTTCAACCACCGGCGGACCCGCCACCAGGAGGAAAAGAAGTCGCACGGACTCAAGCGTCACCGACACGACCGAAAGGCTCGCAGACAGACTCAGCAAGCGCTCTTGGATCCCTCCGGCCGGGTTCGGTTCCTACAGCATATCCGGAGAGCTCTGGGATTCCGGCGCGAGGTCGATGCATCGTGAGAACCCCAGACAGCTGGCATGGCTCACAGCGCCGTGGGCCATGAGACAGGCGCCGCGGACCGCCGGGAGGGCGTTTTACGACTTCAAGCCCCATCTGTTCGACAGCCAGGCGCCCACAAGCAGGAGGGTGACGGCATATGCGTTGGATTTCGCTGCCAAGCTGGATCATCAGGAGTTTGAGGGCCGCATCCGCAGCTTCGATGCCACCGCGACCGTCCCCGATCCCGCCACCGGCGGCGCGAGGCGTCCTGAGAGCGCCCGACAGGCGCCAGAGAGCGACGCCGGCCAGCACGGCACCTGCATGGCCTCCTGCGCCGGCGGCCGGTGGGCTGGCTCCTTCAAACAGGCAAGCCTCGTCTCGGTCAAGCTTTCGCCCCGGAACAATCTGCCTTACCTCGACGACGTGCTCTACGCCTTTGACCTCATCACGAGAGACATGGAGACTCTGAGCAACGACTACGGGGTTCTGAGCATGTCTTTTGGCTTCCTCCTGAGCGACATGCAGCTGAGAGCAGGGCAGACGGCGTACGATCCGTTCGAGCACCTGATGAGCCGAGCCTTTCTCGCAGACAACAGGCTGGTCGCCGTCGTGAGCACGGGAAACTACGGCGACCAGAACGAAGTGCTGACCGAGAGGACTCCGAGAAGAAACGGCGGCAGAGGCACGCCTCTCATCGTTATAGGCAACGCCAACCTGGACGGCTCCCGCTACTCCCAGTCCACCTATCTGGACCCGGACAACAGAGGCATCCTCACCGCCTACGCCATGGGCGTCAAGGTCGAGTGCGCAACCACCAACAACGACGCGGCGTACCTCCTCAACACGGGCTCCTCCCCCGCCACGGCTCTCGTCGCCGGGTACGTTTCCATGATGCTCGCCCGCGGCGCCTGGGATCACGCAAACGCAAAGGCCAACCTCATCCAGGAGGCTGAGGACTTCAAGGGGACCGCCTGGGTCAGCGACAACCCGGACGACCCGAGCAGCTATCCGGCCAAGCCCCGAGTGGCCGTCGGCAGCGGTCTGGTCTCTTGCGCCCCGATGCCCAACCCCCTGCCGCCCGCCGCCGCGCCGACCTACCGGGACTTTGACGACCCCGACTACTGGCACAGCGATGGCGACGAGATGAGGTCGACCGCTCTCACCGCATTGCTGCCCGAAGATGACGAAGTTGTAAGGTTTTTTTTTTCTTTTCTTTTCTGCCCGCCGCACACTTGCATGATTTTTTCTTACACTCGTGAACAATCACAATCGACTGACTTTTTCTTTCTTTCGCAGCCTCCTTGTGTTGGTGTAGGAACCGGCATCGGTGCGCCGCCTGCTCCGCCGGTAGTTCCCGGCCCGGATGGCGAGCAGCCCCAGCAGCCTTTTCCTGCTCCGGCTCCTTGATCAGTTTACTCGGCAGTTTTTAACCAGGTAGATAGAGAGCAGAGGGTTGATTCAGCCTTCAACACAGGTATTATGCTTCAGTTCGCATGATCAAGTTATGTGCCGTCTCGTACCCCTTCCCATTGGCTCGGACCATATTTTAGTGCCGTATAATTGAACCCTGGACACAAGCTACTATCGTGATTCTTCTTTTTGTGTTGATGGGGGCAAGCCCCCAAACCCCCGGCCTCGCTTCGCTCGATCATCTATATCTTGGTGATGGCTTCCGTATTGTCCGATTTGTTTTCACAGTCTACCCATGCACGGATATTCAAAGAGGTTTGAACGAGACAGGATTCGGGGAGTATGCAGATTTACAAAAGACCCTGGATTAGTTCAGGTTTCCTCATCCCAACCCCTTTTAGGTTTACAAATACACCAACAGCGCCTCGGAGGCAGCCAAAGTAAACGTCGCGCTCCCTCCGCTGACATTCACCCGTTCCGTCGCCGCCGTCCCTTGCCTCCTGCACGTCCCGTCCTCAAAAGTCTGCCCGTCAACGGTGGCGCCCTGCCCTCTATCCTGGCGCGCAGTGGCGCTCGCCCCCGTCAGCCTCTTGGCGGTCACGCTGGACGACGAAGACAAGCCGGTGAGGGTGTACGTCTGCCTCGATCTCGTGCCGGTCTCGTAGTAATCCGAGTTCAAAAGCAAAACCCGGATGGGCTTGTCGTCCTTGTAGATCACGTACCCGCCGTAGTTGGAAGACATGTTGTCCAGCGGGGCGATCCTATCGGCCTGGGCGAGCGCCGCCGTGATGAAGTAGGCGCCGTAGTAGGGGTTGCCCATGCTGTAGCGGCCCCACCAGCAGTATTGGCCTTTTGAAGAGGTCAGTTTTTATCCAGCGTCTTTAACAGATAGATAGATAACTCAAGCTAGGTAGCGGCAGAGAGAGTGTGTGTGAGACTTACAGTTGCCGATCGTCCCTTGATGAAAGTAAACAGCCTTGATGCCCATCAGGACGGACTGAGCGACGTAGTCCACTATCCAGAGCGCCGCGCCGAGGGTGGGACTGATGCCGCCGCCTCCTTGGGTTGCAGAGTTGGTCTCTCCCATGATGTACTCCTTGCCCGCCGCCTTTGCCGCCGCGGCTTCGGCTTTGAACTGGGACACCTGCGTGGCAATGGCGCTGTGGCTCATCAGCCTGGCGAGGTTGTACGTTCCGGCCCACTGGGGGTAGTTGTGGGAGCAAAAGTTCTTGACGGTCGACATGGCGCTGCCTTGGGCCCTGGCGAGGTTGGCAATGTTGAAGTTGTCGGTCCCGAAATACACGCCGGCGGAAATGATGTTGCTGGCTGAGAGGTTGGCCGCTACGGCCTGTTGCCATTGGACTTGGGAGGTGCGGTCTTTGGCTGCGCTCCAGGATCCGCCGGCGATGGGGTCGCTGTTGGTGAAGACTGTGTTGGGTTTAGTATTGAGCACTCAACCGGCATTTTGCCAAGGCAGATGAGACCTACAGTTTGGCTCGTTGCCTAGCTCGATGGCTTCGAGGTTCTTGATCTTTTGGTAGGCAAGCTTTGCTGCGGCGATGGTGTTTGCGAGGTTGTTGAGTCGGCGGTTGAAGCCGATGATCAGTCTTCCCGGATAGGCGTTGGCCAGGTCGATGAAGCGCGGACCAAAGGTAAGCGTCATCGGGGCATCCGCCGCGTTGGCAACGGAGTACGTCACGGCTGCGGAGGACCTCGCGTCGTAGGTTGCTCGGTCTCTGCGTCCTGTGTCAGTGCAACTGTCACTGATGGCCGCTGAGATGATATCCTACTGAGTAGTCCCGCCAATTCTCACGGGTGGCCATCCTCCTGTCAGGTCCTTGAAATTCTCGAGACATCTGGTGGTAGATGTTACATTTTCCATGTATCCCGGAAAAGTGAAGAACTCGAGACTGGGCGTTGTTAGTGCCTTTGAGATCGAAGCCGTTCAGGTAGAGGACCCTTACGATACACCAACTGGTGTCGGATCTAGCTGAGGACTGGCATTCGATGGTGGCGAAGACGGGATGTTGTACGACACTGCCGCCGCCGCGAGTGACGCATGGCTCACCAGCCAAGCAATGCCGAAAGACTGCATCATGACGGTGGTTGTTCAAGGAACGAGCATCCAGATGGAGTTCGAGACGCGCGGGTCAAAACAACTAGACGCTCTGCTTTTGTCATGTGGCTTTTATTGCCAAACTGTGGCCAAGATCTTGTCCAAAACACGGCTGGAGGTAGTGTTGAAGCGTTACGTCGTACGGGGTCGGTGTTTTTCCCGTCCAGGGTTTATAGCCGGGAAATTGCCCCAGCATGGCAACCGTAATGCGGAGAAAGGCGGCTTGATTGGTGGAAGAAACAGGATATGGGTTCATGGCTAAAATCTGCGTCTTGGTCTCCTGGGATGAGATTGAACTTGGCCGATTTGGTCTCGGAGAATACGAAGACAGGTGGGACATTCCGAGGCCCTCGGTTTCATGCCCGAGTCGGTCGGCGTGAGGCTCTGCATCGGTTGCCATTGCTGTCGATATGTCGAGAAGGCTGGGTTCTAGTAATCTGATTTCGGTCCTTAAGACCCTCCACTCGGTGGCGGCTTTGCCTCTCTGCGGCGGCGCCGTTGATAGGAACATGCAGACACTAAAGTATGTCGAGATGTGCGAGGATCTCACATACAGGTAGTTCAAGATGAAAGAATCACGCAACATGTTGAGCTGACATTTAGAGTAAAAGAAAAGGTAGAAACCACCTCTGCTTCGCACAAATCTACCGAAACCTGCTTCCATCAAAATATCCTTCTGCTCCATCACGTCCGCGCTGGGGAAGCCCCTGGTTTAAGCCAGGCATCATGGGTGGCAAATCATCCCTTCCGCCGCCGGCCGCCGGCCGCATCTGGTTTGCTGCAGCGCTGCTTGGACGACCGAGTTCATCGGGAGACCCGACGGATATGCGCGGGTTCGGGCTTTGCAGAGATGCGTACCCAGCAGCTTGCCGACGGTCCGGGTCCACGGATGATGACTGAGAATCATGTCGTGCATCTGCATGTAGACTACTACTACTACTCCCATGCCCCTGGTGTTGATTTCCGAGTCTGGCATCTCGCTGATACATGGGCCCAAGTCCTTGGCTGGGATACTGCTCAAACCTGGCATCATCCGAGTCTCGATATGTCGCTGCCGAACTGCCGCTCTCGTTGTTGGGGGAGGGACCTCGCATTGGTTGTTGGTGTTGTTGGTGCTGTTGCTGCTGTTGCTGCTGTTGCTGCTGCTGCTGCTGCTGCTGCTGCGAGTATCCGGAAAGGCCTCGATTGCGCCCCTGAAACTGATCATGGCCATATGATGCTGGCTTGTCTTGGTAATAATCAGGCTGCATCCTTCCTCCATCACCCATCGTATTTCTTGCTCGTTGGTTCGAATGGTGGGAGTTGTGAGGAGAGTAGCCGCCTCCAAAGCCATCGCCGTAATTGTGTCGTGAATAATCTTGTCGTCGACCATCAAAGTTCGATGCCTGCTGCTGCTGCTGCCTCCGTGGAGTCATCAACGGGTTCACGGGTTTTGGTGGCGCAGTATCGTCTCGGACGGCGGCTCTGATGAAGTTCTCTTTCGCCCTTTCATCGGCGTGAACACCGTATATGTCCTTGAGGTAGTCGTTGAAGTCGAGGTAGGACTTTGCAACTGTTTCAAAGTGGCTGACGTCGAGTGTTATAGAAGCGGGCGGTTCGGCTGTCGGCTCTGTCGTTTCGTCGTGCCCTTCGTACTCTGCCAGAGCCAGAGCTGTCTGACATGCGTTGCGGATTTGCCGGCCGTTCCATCTCGCTTTGGGGAAGTCGTTCCAGTAGTTGGCGATGAAGCCGCCGATGCTCACCATGTCCATGTCGAGTTTGGTCTTTTGTTGTTCGAGGCGGCGCTCGTGCCGACCGAGGTTGAGTTTAAAGATGCGCTGGGTTGATTTGAGGTCAAGAGGCGGGTAGTGGAGGCTCATGTGGATGCGGGAGGCGAATGCCTCATCGAAATCGCCGACTCGGTTGGTGGTGAGGAAGAGAATGCCTGCGTAGTACTCCAGAATCCGAAGGAAGACTTGGGAGATTTGATACGGATAAGTCATCATTCTGTTCTGCCGAGCTTCAAGTTAAGACCATAAGGAAGGTTACTTACCCGACACAAGGCCGTTCCGCATGTGGTCGGTTGGAGTTCTTGCGGCCAAAAATACGTCTGCCTCATCCAGGAGCAAGATGCTTTGGTACATGTACACTTGTCAGCTCCTACATGTAGAGCTACCCAATTCGGAGTGAGAGAAATAATTTACTTACCAGCCCCAACGACTTGCGAGTGCAAAGTGCCTTTCCAGTGCATTCTCAACCTCGGACACAAAAACGCCCAGATCGCCTATGATTCGAGTTAGATACGCATGCCATACATACTGCACCTGCACAGCCGAGTGCGACCTACCGCATGTGATCTGGAAGAGCGGTTTGGAAAAGTGTTCAGCCACACATTCTTGTAAGTTCGTCAGTCTGCAGGTAGCTCCTAGATGCCAGCGCTCTTCGGTGGTTCAGGTAATGCTTCTCACCGGCGGTTGTTGTTTTTCCCACTCCCGGCGCTCCATGCAGCAGAATAATCAATCCCTTTCCTGTGACATCAAAGTTAGTCACGGATGTATTCCTTGATGGACATGTTTGTACCCACCTTTTCCTCGTATAATATCAGTCGTCGCTCCCTTGTGGTCGTTGGAGGTTGCCCTGTAGCGGAAGTGCTGGGTAATAAGTGACTTGACCATCTCTTTATGACCGGGAGGTAACACGAGTTGATCAAAGGCTTGTTCGTTCGCCTTCCCTGCGGCGTAGTCGCCTCTTGTGCTGGTAAGCGAGAGACGGCTGATGTCGAGTTCAGCTAAGGAGGCACGAGTCGTAAGCATGATGATGATGATGATGATGATGATGATGATGATCAACGCGTTACAACGTACCCCATTTTCGGCTTCGTAGAATAAAGCCAAATACGCGGTCAGACATGATGCTATACTCCTCTGCCGACAAGCCTGTCTCGTCGTCCTCTATCTCCTTGACCGAACGTGGAGTTCCGATTAGGGATGGCGTCTGGGATCGGGCTTTTGGCAGGACGCTTTCGATGTAGCCGCGATTAACCAGCTGAGCTATTCCGCTCTCGGGGAACACTGTTTCGGCACGACAGCAGCCGACTGAGCAACGAATTTTGGCAAACCTTGTAGCGGAATCCTCGGCTTCCGGGACCACTAGGCTCTCGAGTTTTGGTTTCCAGGTTGGGTTGGAAGAGAAGGCTTCTTGGGCATCGATGACCACCTGGCTGTCAACATCTTCGATTGGCGCCAGCGTGAGTCCGCTGTAGTGCCAGTGGCTGATGCGGGTAAATTCCATGAACTGTTTCCCCCTGTCCGCGAGCGTCTCCCGAACATTTGGCACGCTCGAGTACGCCAGCGGGTAGACGGGCAGAGATAAAACGGCTCTTTCCCCCTCAAATCGAGGAACGGAGAAGCGAGTTACGACGGGACCCAGTTGGGACCCGTCAAAGTCCAAGCAGACACAGACCATGTGGAATGCGTTGCCGTGTCCGGGTCGATAGGTTCTGGATGCTTCACTTTTGAAGGCGACCTCGCCGTGGTCGCACCCCTCGGTGCTGATGACTCGATAGGCCTGGGAACTGTCGCTGGCAATAACCTCATCCCCTGGCTTTACGAGAAGCCAGAGGTCGCTGTAGGAAATTCGAGTGCAGCTGCCGGCGCCCCTCACAAAGCTGGCCCTTGCGTTGATGTTGTTGTCGATAAACTCGAGCAAACATCCAAGGTGAGTCTTGGTGACTCTGTCCCCCACAAGCCTGTCGTAGCGATCTCTGATTGCATCCTGGAAATACGTCAGGACTTTGAAGGGACGGATCATGATTCGAGGGGCGAAGTTGGCGTCCTCGGCCCAAAGCGTCGCGGAACGGTTGATGATATCCTTTAGGGCGTCGATTATGTTGGATGAGTTGATTCGAATTCTCTCTGGCAGGTGTGACCGCCCTGGGAGGTGAAGCGTGTCGTAATTCAAGTTGTTGGCGCATTCTTGAACCGGCTGTTGATCTGATTTCAATATCCCCCGAAAGCTGAAGGTCTCAGATGAAGTAATGACAGGCTCTCCAAGAAGCACATCTATGACGTATTTTTCCCTCTTTCCTCGTCTCGCGTGTCTTGTTCGGTGTTTGGTAAATGCCACTGCTTCTTTGAAACCTTTCCAGTCTAGATGTTTGAGCTTCGGTACAAGGTCTGAACTTGGCAGCAGTCGATCATCAACCCGAGGCCTCGCATCACTCCCTGACTCGGCACTGTCGCTAGAGTACCTGCTGTGCCTCGATTCTTCGGGGTATTGTATACCTGGTTGCCCGTAGGGGTAAGGCGCCGGAATTGGGTCATGAGTATCGGGTGGTGCATTTATTCTTGGCTGTTGCACCCTGTAAGCACTCCTCTGCAATGACCTGGTCCGCCCAGTAATAATAACTTCGTCAGAGTCCGAAGACGAAAAATCACTGGGCGGCCTTTTCCGTCTAGGGTAGAAAGTATCGACGTTCTGGTCCTCAGGCTGTGCCAACCGCCTGACTTGTTCCTCAAGAAGTGATATCTGGGCCTGCAAGTCTCTCACGAAACTCAAAGGGGCAAAGGCTTCCTGTGGGGCAAAGGTTTCCTGTGGAGCATAGTAGGAGATCTCTGGGAATCTTGGAGGTGATTCGGGCCTCACCGGGGCGGGTAAGTCGGTGCCAGTGGTTGTGTCCATGGGTGCATCGTGTGATCTGCTCAGATTTGTTGAAGGACTGGAAGTGGTTTGAAAGGGCTCATTCCGACTCTTACCCCGCACCAACTCTTGTTAGTTACACAAAACATTCGGAGGCTGAAGCGAAAAGTCGCGCTAGTCTAATGTTGCTGCCTAAGTGGGGAGGGGGAGGGAAGCACGATGCCCTTTCCTTTTGCATCTATCGTGTCGCTCTGCTTCTGCTGGGTTTTGAAATCTCGAGTCTCAGCAAATGGCTATCAGAATTCCTCAAACAAGTGGCCAGTCACTGGCAGTCGACTTCATCGACAACAGGATGCCAGAGTATCATGAAGCCTTCGAGGACCCGCCCACTAGATTCGACAATGCCATGGACAAGTACGTTCCGAAGCAGAGCCTTGTCTCATCGGGCAAAAGACCGCTACCCACTCCGTCGGAGAAGATGGCCTTTTGGGCCAGCGTATTTCCCCCAGCAATGGCCCAATTCATAACAAAATGCCCCGCGGAACCAAAGGGACGTCTGGAGTCGGGCCAAAGCATCAGGATACTGACCTCTTGGACTGATGTCTACGCTCTACTTTGCGAGAGTCGGCAAGGTTACGATAACCCTCAGGGAAGGACGGGCGTCTTCAAAAGGGGATTCCGAAAGGTTGTTGACAATGCACAACCCGCTCGTAGTGCTATCAAGTTTATTCCGGATAACAACTATCTCGCTCCGGTAGTTGGTGCTTTGACCATTATATTTGATGCAAGTTAGACTCTGATCAGGAATGAGATATCTTGTGGCTTACCATTTTCTAGGCCGCTAAAAAGTCGTCTGATCTCCGCGGAGAGGTCTCATCCGAGCTTGACGAACTGGAAAGAAACTTTGATGACATTGAATCCTTTCTTCTGACTTTTCCTGAGGATGACAATATCCGAAGGGCATCTGTTAGC
The DNA here is from genome assembly GCA_033297175.1 of Cladorrhinum sp. PSN332. NCBI lineage: Eukaryota > Fungi > Ascomycota > Sordariomycetes > Sordariales > Podosporaceae > Cladorrhinum > Cladorrhinum sp. PSN332. The sequence goes on from MU858892.1 coordinate 14,280, forward strand.
CTCATTGCCTCGATGCTTAGAGGAATTGAGGAGGTCATTGGATATTATATGAGAAATAAAAGCAAGTCTGTCTCGGACAGGCTCTGAAACCTCAGACTGCTAACTGCCAGCAGTGTCCAAAGCAGTGGCAGTCTTGATCCTGCAAGATGACTATCAAAAGTCCCTCTCGGAGAGTCTGGAAGAGATCAAGTCAAACGGTCAACTTCTCCTCAAAGAAGCACAGAAATCAAACTTTTGGCAAAATCGAAAGGCGTGGGAAACGACAGAGCAAAGTGCGCATCCCAAGATCCCCCAGTTTCGTATACGCAGCCTGAGAACTAACAAAACGTCCACAGACTCGGCCAAGCTAGACCAAGTCCTCGAACTCCAACAACAGATAGCCGACATGCAAAACTCCTTCAAAGGCTTGCTCGAGCAACTAGAGCACAACAGGAAACTTCCAGCTCCCCAATTCACGGCCTACCTCTCCGCCCAAGTCAACTACAACCACCACTCCATATCCTACCGCGGAACCACCCCATCCCCAGTCTACACCCCTTCACACTCTCCCTCTCTGCTCCCAGCTGGTATCTTATCACCACCACCGCCGCCGCCGCCGACAATAACCCAAGCAGACCTCCAAGCCCTCTTCAACTCCCAAGAGCCCATCGACCTCCAAGACATGCAAACCATCCTCACCTCCCAGTCCCGCATCGTCTCATCCGCGACCGTCAACCTCGACCGCATCCTAACCTCACAAAAATTCAACACCTGGCTCGTCTCGCCGCGCTCGACCGAGCTCCTCATCCACGGCGCCGCCCCAGCAACCCAATACGCATCCATCCTCTCCCTCTTCTGCACGACCTTCCTCCAAACCCTCCGCCAGTCTCAAAACATATCCCTCATCTTTTTCTGCGGCCTCCGCCTCGACTCCCAGCAGGATTTACACACAGGCGGCCGCGGCATACTCCTCAGCTTCATCTCCCAACTCTTATCCCAGTTCAACGACTTTGACCTCGAAACGGTACAAATCGATATCGACATCGACGCGCTGTTCCAGGAACAGGACCCGCCTGACATCTACACCCTGCTGGACCTCTTTGCAAGTCTCACAAAGCAGGTTTTGAGTCGAGGGGAAGAAACGATATTCTGCCTGATAGACGGGATAAGGTACTACGAGCGCGAGGATTACGCCCACGAGATGGGGATAGTGGTCAAGGAAATCCTCGACTTGGTCAGCGACCAGAACGGCGGCCGAGAAGAGGAGGGCCTCGGAATCTTGAAAGTCTTGATAACCAGTCCTGCGCCGACTACGATTGTAAGACACGCCTTTGGGGAGGACGAGATCTTGACAGTCGGGATGACGGAGCAGGGAGAAGAAGGAGGAGGAGGAGGGCGCTTCAATGCCGATAGGGTGGGAAGGTTACTATTGAGGGATAGTTCAGAGGAAGGAATCTAGCGGAATCAGGGGGCTCAGTCAGGGGTTTTGTGTACATATTATATATAACCTATAGTACCAGCGCGTAAATACTATAGTAAATACAGCGTCCAAGAAAAAAAACATGTCTTTACATGCATGTAACCAAGAACACACCCTCCGCGAAAACAAGAAGGTAGTTCTAAGAATAAACACCCCTTAGTAGAAGGGAAAAAAGTCTTCCTGGAAGGAAACAGGCCTTGCTAGATGTCGAAAGGGATTCTAAACATAAGCTAGAGAGGTTCCTGAATATTTCAAGAATTCCGCCAAAGTTCAAAAGTACCTACCTAGGTATCCGAGGCAGCCAGTCTAACCAAATCTACATTGATACACCATGCAAATTAACACCAAGACAATCAGCAAACCACTGCAAAGAGTCTTCAAAGATCAGATGGAACGACCACAAAATCAGAGATAAATCACGTCGTATGTGCACCATAATTTTGAGAGCGGTTCACGGCTACACATGAAGCAGAGCTCATAAAATTGGCATAAATTGGCTATCACAACTCGGATGACCCATAACATGACCTAGGTGATACTTGGGGCTGCGTTGATTACCCGAAGGCGATGCCTTCCCTGATCTCTTTAAAATATGTTCCGGCCACTGTGGGTTCCACCAATAGATTGATATATCGTTAGAGGGGACCTCATACAGCATGATAAAATAATTAAATGCCGACCGGGCGTAAACGTCCACCGACACATATCATCATCATAGTTAAGCATAAGGAGCATGTCCCTGCCACTCAGATCACCCCCCAAAGCATGGCAATAACAACACCAGTTCCCCAAACTGCTGCCTGCACTCCAAGTCCAACATGGTAAAGAGAATTGCTGGCAGAGATCAGATTGGGCGGTTGGGTCCTGCGGCTCGTTGGAGTGGCAGACGTCGTGGGACTAGCGGCGTGGTTGGGATGAGAGTTGCCAGTAGGGTAGGGACCCGATGCACTGCTGGCGACGCCAGTCGCGTTCTTAGCCGCGGTAGGGAAGCCGTGGGTATCATCCTTCAACGCGGAATCTTCATCCTCCACCGGTGCCTTCGATGGAGTTGGTACCTTGGACGGAGCCGGTGCTGCTTCCTTGAAACTCACGGCATCACCCTCCTCATCAACAGGATCAGCCTCGATATTACTGGTGTCCACACTCTTCCCAACTGCCGCCGGAGCCCCCCGTGGTGCCGGAACGTTGCTGGTTGCAATGCTCTGCCAGCTGCCCGACATGTCGTTGTAGATGTAACTTGCGGCGGGATGCGTGTTGGTGACGGAAACGCTCTCCAGATACATGGTGAAAGGGCCTTGGGTGTAATTAGTCGGTCCGCCGGCCCAGGTGATGGTTCCATTGGCGTTGTTTGGATCACCGCCGGCCCAGATGCCAATCTTCAGTCTCATTGGCGTCTGTGGATAGTTCCTCCCGCCCACAGCATCGGCGTAAGCCAGAGTGCGGACCGCAACACCATCGATGGACCACGTCACAAAGGTGGGTGTCCAGTCAATAGCATAGACGTGCGTCACACCCTGAGTGTCAGCCACAGCGCTGTAACCACCGCGGTCGTAGGTGGTCGTGTTTCCCTTGCCGAAATAGTTGGTTTGCACAACTTCGGGCTCGCCGCCAAGCCACTCCCAATCGATCTCGTCCAGATCATCAGACTCAAGAACGATACAGCTGACTATACCAGTACCTGGAGCCGCGCGCATGTGTACTTCGGCCCGGCCAAAGAAAAAATACCATGCCGAAGTCAATGTCGGGGAGTCGCCCTGCTGATCAATTGTGAGGGCGGCACCAAGGGGTGTATACGCGATGGGGCCATTGGCACCGGACCAATGCGACGGATCAGGACCGTTGCGGAAATCGTAATTGTACTGTGCGACCTGGAGGCCCGCATCGGGAGGGCAATGCTCTGGGAGTAACAGGGCGAGTTAGCCATGACCGCCCTGAATTCCTTGGGACATCACCTACTGGTGATTGGGTTGCAGGTCGTGTAGGTCTGCGCCGAAGCCAAGGTGCACAAGCCAACGAGGCCAAGGAGCGAATGCCGCCACGAGGGCGAGAATGGATTGTGCATGCTGACAGACAAAGAGAGGGCGAGTTTGGGTTCGAGGAAAGGAGAACAACAGAAAAGAAAATGAAAGAAGAGGAGAAAAGAGGGTTAGATTCCTCCAGAACCAAAATCACCAAATTCAGATGCCGAAATCAGACGGAGCAGCCAGCACGAGACGAGGAAACAAGGTTGAAGCGAGCAGGATCGATGATCTGGTTCGCACCATTCTGACCATGGATCTGGATATCGAACACGCCACTCCCCGCCCGCCCAACTTCGCGACCTGGAACTTTGTCAGGAGCTCCTTCCGAGTCCAGGAGCAAAATTAACTGTGTTTCTTTCATTAGGCAGGTAGACAAGGTATCGCTAATTCCTTTTGAATACCCAAAAAACGCCTTGACGCCAATGCTATGCAGTGCCCTATATGTGGATTATCCGATAGCAAAAAGGAGAAATAAATTGAAGAAAAGAAATGGAAACAAGACGACAACTCAAAATCTGCAAGCACAAAAATTTTAGCAATGGGAAAAAAGAAAAGACGGGATGAGCCACTGACCTAATTTCGTAGCTTCCAGCTCTTGTCATGTATCTGACCCACTTGACGCTCGAGTAGTTGCTCTTCTCAAACACCTTGAGGTATCTAACCAGCAACCCGGAGCTTGTAAACATCAAGAGGCTAAAGCTCATGCTCAGTGGAGGCCTGCTCCATGCCTTTTGGTTCGTCATGCTCGTCAACTCGGCCTCGGCGCTCAGGACAAACTCGCTCTGGCCGGTGAAGCGACCAATCTTCCACACGATATTATTTTCTGACGGTTCGTACTTGGCCTTTCCCTGGGTGCATCGCTCCGTGATCCTAGCAGTGTTGAGCGGTGTTGGGATGCGCACAACGACGTTGGTGGCGAAGAGCTTTGAGCCAAAGTTTGCGCGCACTCCAATGCTGTATTCAACCTTTGTTTTGCCGACCTCGTTGACAATCGCATGCACCTTGAACGGCAGGTTGACATTCTCGGTGGCGCGGTAGCGCATCAACTCGAACTCGCCGTCTGGGGGAACGAAGCTGATGATGCGGTCGCTGTCGAACTTGCCCAGCTTGACGCACTGGTGAAATTGGCAGTCCTCGAGGGTGACACTGCCTGCGGCGGCCTTGGTCGCCTTGCTCCCTTGTCTGTTTCCGCTGGGCAGGCTGAGCATCCCGTCGTTATCGAGAAGCAGGCGGTCGTTTAGCCCAAACTTGCACTCGGGAGTGCCGCTGAGGTATGCGCGCATGATGATCTGACCCGTAACATCGGCGCGCAGGACGGAGCCGGTTGCGCTCATGAGCAGGTTCACATCCTCGATAACATCGACAAAGGCCTCGTTCTTGCGGTACTTGACGTCGGCTTTGCGCCACGAGAGAGCGCCGGTCGCCTGCATTGTAATCTTGGCCGAATCCTCGACGGCGCGCTCCGACTTGACACCTTCGGTCGTAATGTACATCTTGAGGGTGTCGGTCTCCGTGTTTTGGGGGTAGCCAAAGTCGATGATTTCGTCAAGGAGTTCATAAACCAGGACAAAGTTGTTCTTGACGGCTTCCTCGTCGAATTTGCCAAAGTAGCCGCGTCCGAGCTGGATCAGGCGGTAGAGGAACTCGAAGACGAGTGCGGCGTTGGCATTGCTCTTGGTGATTGCCACCAGGTAGATGTTCTCGTGTTTGACATGGCTGAAGGTGGTGCTTCCGAGGGTGAGGATTGGGGAGCGGACCTGGGCATTGCTGATGACCTGGATTCGGAAGACGTCGGCGAGGCGAGGGCGACAATCGTTGCGAAAGGCGCGGAAGATGAGGTTCTCGCCCTTTTGGTTGAAGATGAGGATTCCCGACAACATTGTGGCTCTCGCTCGATCGATTCGTTTAATCAGTTTGTTGTGGGATGGTCGGGTGGTTCAAGCGCTGACCACCGACACAGAGAGGTCCAGGGCAGTCCAGGGGTCGCTATTCGGGAGACGTGGAGCACGCAGTGGCTCACGAAATTAATTGGAGTCGCGTTCCTGTCAGGGCAGCCGTTGGCGGGCCGTTGGACACGCATCGACAGGTGTTCTTAGCATGGGAGCCCAGCAGGTTGGGGAACGACTGGGAGAACCCCACCTTGAAGCTCTCTGATCCACCGGATTCTGCGGAGAGTCTGGAAGCTGGACCTAGCCACTCCTGACCCTCCTCTCTACGAGCACACCTTCCCTCCCTCCCTCCTCTCATCACCGACTGAACTTCAGGCTCCGCATTGCCCGATTGGATGAACCTCGAAATCGTTTCGGTTGGGCTGCAGTTGTTGCTTAGTTTCACAGCTTCCAATGGCACGTCTCTTCCGAGGTTGTCTTACAAAGCCATCGTGGAAATGCCGGATGCATTCAGTCACAAGACATGACGATATGCCTCATTTTCATCATCGTCCTCATCAACAAAGCTGCAGTGAAACAGCTCCTCTCCCGACATTTTCCTCGGGATACCACATTTGGGGATGTCGCACACACACCGCTTCGGCAGTGAAAGAAAATGGAAGAACACCCTTGCCAAGGCATGATCTGCAACACCATCCAACGAGATCCCTGATGATGTCATGCCTCTCTCGCGATGTGTCGTGGCCCTCGTTATGCTCCTCCCCCGAGTGAGGCAAGCCATGCAGGATGATGTAGATTTCTTTTTGAGTTGTAGATCATCTACTTACTTTATTTAATTCCAATTGTTCCCCCCTCCATCACATTCTCGGCAACCAAAAGTTGCATGTTCTAGACCCTTTGACCACCATCGTGCCTGTGTAACACACACCAATTTTGCCCTCCATGGACGCGGCAAATATGATCCAGGAGGAAAAGCTCAAGGTATGCACCATACACATATGCCTTCTCCATATAATGAAACTTTGTAACTAATATCTCCTGCAGAAAGGGTTCATGCTAGCAACTCTCATCTCAACCATTGCCGGCACATTCATCACGGGCATCAACCTCTACGACCGAGTCGTCGACCAGCGCAGACAACACAAACTAGACAGGAGTCAAAACAAAAAGATCAAAGACCTCGAATCCCGTCTAACCCAAGCCGAGGAAGAGAAGAAACGAATACAAAAAGCCAAAGCACAGGGAAAACACCCCAAGAAACGTCGTGACCGTGACGGCAACGATGACGACCACGACAACGCCAACTCAGACAGCGACTACGACGACGACGGCGACGACGACGACCGTGGTCTCCGTCGTTCCCTCCAACACGGCGGACCAAGCATACAACGCGAGTTTGATCGCTACATGCGCAACATGGGTTCCAGGTTCGCCCAGGGTGACCTCGTCGCCCAAACCCAACTCCAATCCCAAATCATCATCCTCCAAAGCAGCGTCATCAAAATCCTCGAAGAAGCCCTCACGACGGGAAACCCGCCCGACATCAGCCGTCTCTACAACACGTCGGAATTCGCCCGAGAGGGAAGCATCCGCGCCCTGCAAGACCAATACCAGCGCCTGCTCCAACAGTCACAATCCGGCCCCGGGAACGGTTACCCCGGCAATTCTTCTTCAAGTCGTCCTCGTCGTCCAAACATTCCAATCCGCCGTGTCTCTTCAACCCCTTCCCTCCGCGGCTCGGACAGCAACAGTGAAGCAACCTGGAGACGGCAACAACAGCAACAACAACAACGACAAAAGGCGCTCCCTCCACCAGCGCCACCCTCAGTAACTCCCTCCTTCCCATCCAAATCCGGTCCCCTTTTCTGTCCGTACGCCCTCGACCTCCAACACGCCTCCTCCAACACTTTATTAAAACCCACATGTCCGGCCTGCGACGCAATTCTCGACAACCCCGCCGAGCCGTTCTCCTGGCGAATCGAGAAACGCGTAATCCATCGAGACCGGGGCTCCTCCTCCTCTCGAAGAAGCAGCATCCGAGATGAGGAAGACACAATAACACGCTCATTCATACTCACACCGCGCTTCATGGCCAAATGTCACCGCGAAGGACCGGGGGAAGGGTACGCCTGCTTTCTTTGCGTGTGCCATCGCGACAGGGATACCCTCTGTCGGTCCGAAGAAGGGTTGGTAAATCACGTTGCGAGCAAGCATGGAGTGTCAGAGTATCTAGAGGATCGCGACATCAAGGAGGCGGCAAGGACTTTACCGTACAGGTAATGGAAACAGACTAGGAATGTCACAGAAGTTCATGTTGATTACGAAGTGACGAGCAGATTGGAAGAAAGATGGGATATCTAGATTGGCGTATCCCCAACAAAAGGCATGAATGGCAGATGATGCCAAGATTCGACGATGAGGACCACGTCACACACATCAGAGACGGTGGAAACACTTTCTGCACATTAATAGGGAGTTTTCGTTATCAAATTCACTAAACACCTCTCTCTTTATTCTCAATATCAAACACTACTTTGTACTGTAGTTCTGTCCTCTGTTTTACCATAAAAATTAAAAAAGCCTGCCCTGTCCTCACAACCATGCACGGAAAAAGAAAAAAAAAGAGACACATTTGGTCTCACACAGTATTCCAACCAGGAAAAGAAGAGGTAAAAAAAAGTCTCGCCCTCCGCCCAATGCCATTCCAAAAATGCATTTTTGTTTTGGTTTTTACCTACCAGAAAAAGATTAAACATTCTCGTCGGAAGCCCGCTTGCCGTTCGCATTCCGCGACACGGTCTTTTCCAGACTCTTCTTGGCGCCGGAGACCGAAAAGTGCTTCTTGGACGCCGCCTCTAACTCTGCGTCCTTCTTCTTCTTGCTCTGGAATGTGTGCTCAACCTTGTGAATGACAGCCTCGTGAATCTTTTCCTGAGGCCTGTTCATCCACACGGGCCAGCCAGACCCGGAAAGGGGCCACAAGACCTGGTTGGTGCTCGACTCCATCCACTCGCTGCTCGGGCGCGGAGGCCGGCTGGCAATGATGTCCATCTCGGCCGCGACCTGAGCGCAGTATGCCTCGAGGGGCAAATCGTTGACGTCCTGGCCGAAGGGGTTCTCGATCTCGCGTCCAATGAACAAGAAGGCCAGGATGATGTATGCCGCAACGACGGTAGCGGGAATGACAATCCACTCCATGGCCGGAGTTACACTGTGCAGCTGGAAGGGCAACAGCAGGATGTAGACCCAGGTAATCTGGGCAATGGCGATGGAATAGGCAATGGGCAGCGGGGTGTTGAGAACGCGCTCCGTGCCAACCAGGACATCATTGAGGACAGCGAGGTTATTGTAAGCCGTGGTCTGATGCATGGTGACGGGAAGGCGGCCGCTGAGGGCGAGCTCGTCCGTGTAGGCGGCCAGATACGAAATAATCTCTAGAGGAAGGTTGCCAAAGGGACGGTTCGCCTTCTTGAGGGTCTTGCGGGGGTTGCTCTCGGCGAACGAGATGCCCAGATACTCGCCAACGCTCTTGAAGAAGCCGGGCTTCTTGAACACGCGGTTGGCATTGTCCGGGTCTTCCTCCGTGGCAGTCTTTGCAAAGGTATCGAGGTGAGCGACCAGGCTCTGGATGTCGTCGTAGTTTGTGTAGGGCTCAAAGCGAAGCTTGTGCTTCAGCGCAACAATGAAGGCCACGATAAGGTTCATTGCGGTCAGCTTCTCCAAGACTTCTCTCCGTCTGATCATCTCCCTGTGTTCCTCGGGAACATCCTTCCTTCCGGTCGAGTGGACCCAGAACACGCGACCCAGGTTCTGACTTGCCAGGATCAACTGGGCCCAGTATCTTCGGCCTTCTGCATAGCGTTCGTATGCCGTGGAACTGCGGAAAGACAAACTCAAACCGACAACGAAACCGAGAACCGTAAGCAGGGTGGGACTAATGCCGACTGCACAAAGTTAGCTTGGCTTCAAAGGAAGGAAGAGCGAGACAGAGAGGGCAGACTATACTTACTTTTTTGCACCTTCATATGCACGAGGGTAATCCATGTGGCCCAACCGCCGATGGCGACCAGTGGCAGGATCATTTTGGGCAGAATGCTGCCGTGCATCTGCATAAAGAGGGGCCATTTCGAGTGCTTTTGGATGTCTCGCGGGCCGGTAAAGTAGTCGTCGATGTCGAGGGACGTGTTTTTGCGACTGAAGGGGTTGGGAGTAAAGAGTCTGGGCGAGGTGAGGGACGCAATGTCTTCTATCGTAGGACTGGCGGTGCTGATTCTCTTTGGCTTCTTGTCATTCGGGAAGGCGGCAGGCGCTGGGGCCGGGTGGTAATCACTGAGCCCTTGGGCGGGGGCGGCCGCAGGACCGTCGTCGGCCATGGTGGAGAGAAGCAAATATGGGGATTGAAGGGGTCAAAGAGCGAGGGAAATGTCAATTATTAGGTAGGTACAGACAATTGGGAAAAAAAATTAAAGCCCGGAAAGGGTTCTGGTTTGTGCGGGAGAAGAGAGAGGGAAAGGGGAAAAAAATGTGAAGAAAGAAAACAAGAGGAGAAAAAAAGGTGAAATAGCTGCCGAGGTGCATCCTTTGATGGAATCTCACGATCCCGTCTCGCCTTCCCATCATCCCATCAATCCATTAGTGTATTTTCCCCTGGCAAGATCGGACCCCATTGGAAATGACAGGGGTTGCTGCATGCAGGTGTCCTGTCAGCAACAAGCTTTTGTGGGCGAACCTTGGGGGGGCAGTGCTGGCAGGAACCGGGTCTGGACCTTCTTGAAACGAGTGCCTGAACAGGGATGTTTCGACAAATTGGTCAATTCGAGACATTCGATTGGCGCGCGCAAAAACGCGCGAGCCGATCTATCCTCAACCTGCAACACACCTAAAGCGCCTCTTGGGGGTTTCTGTGCACGTGTGGTGCGTGAGAAAGCTGGGACACGCGCCACAGTCTTTTTTTATTTGCCGGAGAGAGGCACCAGACACGTCACACCTGCAACGCATCAACAGAACAAGCTGGAGATTGGCGGCAAACCTGGTGCCAAGCAAAAGATGCCTGACAACTTGCTGAGAGCACACCAATTTAGTATAGTGCTGAGTAGAGTCTGCAGTCAGTCACGCAGTCAACCTGCAGTTACCGATTCCCAATTTTGGGAGGTTTTTTTGCAGATCAATCTTCACCGCGGTTAAAAAAGAAAAGAAAAAAGTCAGACATTATAATTGAATTATTGTTGATCTTCAACTTCACCAGCCAGCCTCGAAAATCCACATTTCACGGCGTCCACCAACCACAGCTTGTTTCAGAGGGACGGCAACGGCGCGCGCTTTGTTAGCGTGGGAAACAGGGGATGTCGGACTTGGCGATCCGCTCGGACGGGGACCTGTGCCCCTTTTTCTTTTCCAGAACTTTTATCTTGTTGTAATTATTCGTAGACACAGGACAGCAAAACTTCGTATCCGTTCATCCAATCAGTACTGGAACCTCCACCTGGGGTCATCATCACCCAGATCCCAGTCGTCCAGGTCGCCCACATTATTGACCTCCTCCGTGATGGCCTCCCGCTTCGTGTTTTGCTTCTTCAAGATGACGTAGAGGACCAACGAGACGGCAATGTTGGCCGCAAGATATCCGAGCGCAAAGGTGTGCCCGACAATGTACCGAGGCCCGTCATTTTGGCGGTACAGCTGCGTACCCAACACTGCCCCCAGGTTTCCGATGCTGATCTGCATGCCGTTGGCGACGGCCCGCTTTGTTTGCCCGGACACGTTAATTGCCGGCCAAGAGAGCGCGAGAGCTGTTGCTGGGTATATGCCACCGGCCGCAAAGAAAGTGCCGGTATATGAAAGCCCCGGTCGTCCAATGGGATCATTGTTTGCCAATAGGAGAATGTACCCGATTATAGCGAACGACGCAGACGCAATCAGCGGAATGGCGCGCTGGCCATACTTTTCCGACAAGATCGCCACTGTGAGCGTCGTGATGAATGCAAACGCATAAGGCGGAATCGTGAGAAGCTGAGCGTTGGCCGCTGTGTAGCCGAGGGCGCGGATGATGCTGGGCAGGAACAGCGAAAAGGTGTACAGGGGTAGACTCATGGTGTGGAAGCTCAAGCCGTACAGCCAGCACTTTGGATCACGCAGGGCCTTGGCCACGTTCCCCCAGGTGAAGCGCTCGTCGTGGGTGGCATCGCTGTCGGATGCCAGGCGGTTACGGATGAACACCCTCTCTTTGTCTGAGAGGAACTCGGCCGTGTCGGGATAATTATAAATGAAAAAGTACGCTGCTATCGCCACGAGAACCGTTGCAATACCTTCCTGAATTTTTGTAACACGCACAGTCAGCATCGACTTGGAAGACCCCTGAAGTCTTTTTTCCTGCACGGGGCACTTACGAGAATAAAGATCCAACGCCAACCATTCTCCCACACAATGCCTCTCATGAATCCGATACCCTGAAACGAATTATTAGCACAGAGATCAAAAACCAACCGTCAGGAATTCTCTCCAATGATTTACATATGCCAAAATACCGCCAAACGAGCCCGCGAGTGCGGCAGCACTAAAGAATAGGGAGATACGGAACTGTCTCTCGCGTCTCTTGTACCACTTTAAATGCTGTTAACATCAAAACGTCATTTTATAAAGGTGCTAGACACTTACCATGGAGAAATAGTAAACGACGCCGGGGAAAAGGCCGGATTCCGTAACACCCAGAAAAAACCGGGCAATAAAAAAGCCGGTAAGGTTCTGGACGATTCCCATCAAGGTGGCCACGATACCCCAGAGGATGGTCAAGGTCGGAAGCCAGAACCTGGGCGTGGTCCTCTTGAGGATGATGTTGCACGGCACCTCGAAGATGACATATCCCACAAAGTACAGGGTCAAGCCGGTCAGGTACTGATTCCCAGACATGTGCAGGTCGTCGGTGAGACCCTCGATCCTCGCGTTGCCGACATTGCTGCGGTCGAGGAAGGAGAGGAGATACAGGATACCGACGGCTGGGAGAAGGCGAATGTCGAGCTTTCGAAGAAGCGATTTCTCGTTGATGTCGCTCGTCTCAAGGTCGTCCGTGTCCGAGGCCGACGAAGTCTGACCTCCCTCGTGCTTCTCCGCATCGACTTTCCCAACCTGTGGCGCCGGCTGGGCATCATCTGCCGAGACCTTGGCTTCAGCCCTCTCAGCTGCCATGGCGGCGCTACGTGATGGCGTCAACGGCTTTGTCGAAACACTAGAGGTCTGGGCAAGCGACTGAGAAGCTGTACAACGTTTCGCTACTCATATAATCGTGTGTACCCGACCGAGGTTGTGGTACCAAAGCACGGGAAAAGACGAGGAGACATCGGGGTCTCTTTAATACCTTGAGCCATCCTGGATCATGGTAGCAATGGCCGACGCTCAGTGACGATGTCTATCGCCGTTCTCGCAGTGTGCGCATCGAAGTGATGGTCTTTTTTTCCCTCCCCGAGTCCCAATCCGTGAACCTCCAAGATCGATATCATGGCCACATTGACGCGAAGATTGCGCAATTGGTGGGCAGCTGATACCATTGGACAATGCAATGCTGAGATGCCAAGGCGGCAGGGGGTTGTGATCACGACATCGCCGTTTGTGGCCTATAAAAGCATATATGAGGTCAGCGTTCAAAGAAGATGTCCCCCGGTTGTGGTTATCGATATCTCGAATGTCGGTAGTTTGGAGGGTTGGGTCACATCGATCAAGCGTTGCCGTTGATAGCCTGTTGAAGAAGCTGGGGGGGCCCCCACGGTTCGGTCGAGTTCGGGATTCAAGGTCGACGAGTCTCGGTCTGAAAGGACTCAAAATGACAAAGAAGGCCTGTACCGTTTCTAAACATTGTGTAAGTGAATCTCCCCCACGTGGGCGGGAAAGACAGGTTTTATAAAAATGAAGAGGTTGGCTGCGAGGCGATGGAGATGTAGATGTGAGATGAAGATGTCGAAGGAGCCAAGGAGAGGGGACGCCAGATTCCAGATTTGTTAAATGCACTGTGTGTTCTGCTATTGAGGAGGGTAAAATAGAAATTCTATGTAACCAAAGGTAAATGCGTCTGAAATAAGTTGCCAGTAAATTATTGAGGTGTCCTGTAAATAGCAGCGCACTGCTAATAAATCCGCCATGATCTTCGTCGCCGCGAAGCTGAAAAGGATGCAAAGCTTCAAGAGGAGGGTTAACAAGAGACTTGTCACAGTATGACGCTCTGAACCCCTTGTGGCTGTCAAGTAAGATGGGCCAATCAGAATGGCCCCACTCAATTGATTGTCTGCAAACTTGCAAGCTTCATCCAACGGAATCAGGAATCTGCAACATCCTCCAAGATACCTCTCATTCGGGATGATGAATTCTTCGAGTTTTGCTCACGATTTCATCAAGCGATTAGAAAGCCACCAATTGGCAAATAAACGGACATTGCGCCAGGTTGAGATCCCCCACTTCGACATCACCGACGCGCCAGATCGCGACTTGCTTCTTACACACAGCATCCCCCACAGCTTTCGCCTGGGGACCGGCTCTTCCATATATACCGATGCATTAATACCTGCCATCACTTCGGCCCGCTTCGAAGTTATTTTGGTCACTTGTTTCTGGGCACCCTCGCAGACCTTGACGGCAATCCGCGATGCCCTTACAAAGCTGGCAGCTCATCGACGCGCCATCAACGACGACGCTCGGCTGAAGGGCACTCCCACCCTGCCCTCCCTCAGGGTCCGCATCTGCTTCTCGTCTAGGTCTCTGTTCCAAAAGCTGTTTCACCCACAATCTCGTCATGGCTACGTCTATCCTTCCTCGTCATGGGAAAAGAAGCTCGGCCTGCCGAACCCATCACTTCTCCAGGCCGCTGCGATCCATCTCGAGGTCAAAAGTCTCTTCTTTTTGCCCTTTAGCGTCATGCATCCAAAGTTTGTTATTGTCGACAGACGGCGTGCCTTTATTCCGAGTTGCAATGTTAGTTGGGAACCGTGGCTCGAAGGCTGTGTCGAGATATCTGGAGGTGCTGTGGCCGGGCTGCTCTCCTTTTATTCTCGGACTTGGGACGTTTCTAGCTCGGAGTTAGACCTGGGACAGCCCCTCGACCAAGACGGAGCGCCGTTTGAGGGTCGGCTTGTTAGAATCACCAGTACCGCTGACTCTCTTGTCGCCTTTGACAATCTTCCGACGCCGATACAGACACTGCTGCTTCCTTCGTCAAGCCACCGAAACCCTCATTTGCGTCCGTTTCCCTGGCAGAAGCACCCAGAGCCTCCCAACACGCCTCTCAATGTCGCATTGCTGGAGCTCTTGGAGGGCGCGCGGCAGTCAATCTACATGCAAACCCCGAATCTGACCTGCGAAGCCGTCATTAAAAGTCTGTTGGAAGCGGTCGAGAGGGGCGTAGACGTGACTATCGTGACTGGTCGCAACATGATGCTGCTGGAGCAACTCGTCACTGCCGGGACGACCACGTCTTGGTGTGTTCGCTCACTGTTGCGTCGGTTCAGGAAGCTCCAAGCCGGACTCCGTGGACAGATGGCAGATCTCGAGGTCGGCCGAAGCAGCCCACAGCTCGGACGATTACTTGTGTCATATTTTCGTCCACGTCCGAGAAGCCAATCTATCGGTCGGGAGAGACAGCCGCTCATGACGGATGGACAGGAAGATCCCGTACACTCACATCTCAAGTTGACCATTGTGGATCACCAATTCACCGTCCTCGGATCAGGCAACATGGACCGCGCCAGCTGGTTCACCAGTCAGGAGCTCGGGGTCCTGTTCCATGACCAAGCTCTCGCTACCAGCATCCGAACCTCAGTCGACGGCGTATTGGACGGGAGACTGGATGTTGTTTTTGACTCGTCGGCAGCAGGCCAAGAATAAAACATCGGAGTAGGCGGTAGTTGGGACCGGGCGAGCCACCAGAGTGCGACTCTCTCAGCATCTCGGCACCCTCGGCTAGAGTCGCTTTGGCCGTCACGACAAGCCACGACAAGTCCCGGTGATGCAACGACGCCGGAACATCGCACATCTCTTCCGCCCAGTCTCGGCGGACCCCGTCCAGGAACACCAAGACCGTACCCCTGTTCCCCGCAATATACCCCGCATACAGAGCCGCGCTCTTCCCATCGTGGATATTCAGGAACGTGGGTTCCGAGTTTTAGTCGATCCAACCTCAATCAAGAATGCCAACCTCAACCCGGTTCCGCCGCATTGCCCCCCAAATTTGTTACCCAGTGTTGCCCTTCTCGGCGACCTGGTTGGCGGAGATTACTCGTTTCCCATAAACAAACACGCGCACACACAAAGGACATTCGGCTCTCGGTCCCATCCGCCCCCTGGTCTTCCCTGGTCTTGCCCCACGCGCTGGAACGACTGTTGAGATTTTTGCAGCTGCACGCGGGAGGCTAACCCCAGATCTCACCATCCTTCTAGTGGCGTCATCGGCCGGAGAAGGAGCTTCTTCGCCCTTCCTGACCGTTGAACATGGCGGATTCGAGCTCCGTGTGTGCCAAGCGTGGCCCGATCGGGGCTGGATCGCATAGAGGTCATTTCCCACGACGGTGCTGGATCTGCTCAGGAGCATCTTCCCGTTGATCCGACACGCGCTGCCAGACTCCAGTCTCTCCTCTTGGCTGGGAGGGTCTGTCCTCGAGGCATCTTTGAGATAAAGAGGGAGCCTCTCGCCGTCCAAGATGCAGACTCTTAGCTTTCGGCAGCCAGCATCAGCTCCTTCAAGTCAAGTCTTGCAATCAGCTCAGCTCAGCTCCGTCCGTCACATCAAATCACAATGGCCAAGGGACTCTTCCTCGCGGCCGCTCTGGCCGCCACCGCTCTGGCTGCTCCTGTCGTTGAGGAGCGCCAAAGCTGCGCCTCCCAATGGTCCCAATGCGGCGGTATGGGCTACACCGGCTCGACCTCGTGCTGCGCCGGCACCACCTGCGTCAAGCAGAATGACTGGTACTCCCAGTGCCTTCCCGGCGCTCAGGTGACCACCACTGCTGTCGTCCAGCCCACCACCACTTCCACCAGCACCTCCAGCCGCTCCACCAGCGCCGTTCCCACCAGCGGCGGCAGCGGCCCTACCACCACCTCGGCCGCGGGACCCACCTCTGTCGTCTCGATCCCCGGCGGCGCCTCCGTCACTGCCAGCTACTCCGGCAACCCCTTCTCGGGCGTCGTCGGCTGGGCCAACGCCTACTACTCTTCCGAGATCCACACTCTTGCCATGCCCAGCTTGAGCCCCGCCCAGGCCTCCGCGGCTGCCAAGGTCGCCGAGGTGCCCAGCTTCCAGTGGCTCGACCGCAACGTCACCGTTGACACCCTCTTTGCCGGCACCCTCGCCGACATCCGCCGCGCCAACCAGGCCGGTGCCAACCCTCCCAAGGCCGGCCACTTCGTCGTCTACGATCTCCCCGACCGTGACTGCGCTGCTGCCGCCTCCAACGGCGAGTGGGCCATCGCCAACGGCGGTGTTGCCAACTACAAGGCCTACATTGACCGCATCCGCCAGTACCTCGTTGCCTACTCGGATGTCCGCACCATCCTCGTCATTGAGCCCGATTCGCTCGCCAACATGGTTACCAACATGAACGTCCCCAAGTGCCAGGGCGCCGCCAGCACCTACAAGGAGTTGACCATCTATGCCATCAAGCAGCTCAACCTCCCCCACGTCGCCATGTATCTCGATGCCGGTCACGCCGGCTGGCTTGGCTGGCCCGCCAACATCGGCCCCGCCGCCGAGCTCTTTGCCACTCTCTACAAGGATGCTGGCAAGCCCGCCGCCGTTCGTGGTCTCGCCACCAACGTTGCCAACTACAACTCCTGGAGCTTGTCCTCTGCCCCCGCTTACACCACCCCCAACCCCAACTTTGACGAGAAGAAGTTCGTTGAGGCCTTCAGCCCTCTCCTCAGAAACAACGGCTTCCCCGCCCACTTCATCACCGATACCGGCCGTTCCGGCAAGCAGCCCACCGGCCAGCTCGAGTGGGGCCACTGGTGCAACGCCATCGGCACCGGCTTCGGCCAGCGCCCCACCACCAACACCGGCTCCGAGCTTGCCGATGCCTTTGTCTGGATCAAGCCCGGCGGTGAGTGCGACGGTACCAGCGACACCACTGCCGCTCGCTACGACCACCACTGCGGTCTTGCGGATGCTCTCAAGCCCGCTCCCGAGGCTGGCCAGTGGTTCCAGGCCTACTTCGTCCAGCTCCTCAACAACGCCAGCCCTGCTTTCTAAGCTTGTGGCTTGCATCCTGACGGCGAGAGGAGGTGTAAAAGTTGATCTTGGTCGATTTTGACCCATTCTACTGTACATAGCATATTATTATTCATTCCTGTATATGGATCGCTTCAAAAAGAAATGTACATATTTTTTGATGCTCTAAATTTAGACTGTCCATCCAATTCATGACTTTGGAGCTTTGTCGCACTGATTGTTGTTCTTTGAAGATTAGGAGTCCGGGCTGTGTTTTTTTTTATGTTTCCTAATCCGGACTTGTCTCGAGCCAGATATAAAGGAGGTTTTATGTTCCTTGCGCTCAACTCTCAATAATAAACTGTTGCAAGCCTCACCCCTTTCTCCATGGGAAGAAAGGCCATTGTCATAATGACTTCTAAGGAGAGAAAGGAAGCCATTATGACATTGTTAATAGACTAGCTAGCTTGCCTCTATAAGTAGAGGCTTCTCTTCCCTCTTATAAAGAGAGGAGATTAATATAGAATCATCACTTCTTCTTCTTCTTCGTCTTAAGCAATAGGTTATGAGCCCTTGCGCCTAGAAAGAGACTTACTTTAAAGATTAACCTAATCATACTATCTTAAGGCAATCTATAACCAACTACTTACTGTGCTAATAAACGGACTACGGCAAAAGATAAAGACGTTACCGCCACAATAACCTACCGGCACTATAATGTAGGTAACTAGAAGCTAATGCGTACCCTAATTCTATATAACTAATAAGATTGTCTTTATTAAGAAGACCGTTAATATTAACTTGATACTAATATTAATATTAATATAATAATATTATAGCGACCTAAGGCGTTATTATTAACTTAGCATTTACTAACGTAGTTGTCTTTTAGCATCTACGCTTTAAGCATTCACTTATCCCTTGCCTTAAGACCAAAGCTAACTTATATATATAGAAAGACCGTATCGGCCTCGCTCTCGATTGCAAAGACCTTAAAGTATGGATTACATTACCTCCTGCTTAATTGGCCGAATAAGGTAATATTAAATATAGGATATAGAAAACTAATAAGCTTAACGTCTATAACCTTTTTACTAATAGTCTCGATAGCGCTTTCTAGGAAAGAATAAAAGACTTAGGTTAAGACCTAAAGAAGAGGGACCCTAAGGATACGTACGATAAGATTTTCCAAGCACTATAGCGTATAATACCAGATATAATCTACCGTATCGTACGTAAGTACTACGGCTTAAGAAAGGAATCCTTTAACGGTCTTAGGAAGTATATCCGTAGACTCTAATACCTTAAGGGTTATCTAAAGGAGTCAAATCTCGTAAGACTAGAGAAGGTCTATTGCTAGAATGTTATTAGAGGCATTACTATAGCTTACCCTAACCTTTACTAATAGCTAGTCATAAAGATAGAAGCCGATACGCTATCTTAGGTCGATATTATAGTAAGACTTACCGCTTAAGCCGTATCGGAAGAAAATAACCTGATACTTACTAACCTAAATAAACTAAGCGAATCATTAAAGAAGAAAGATAAGAAAAAATAACAAGAATATAAGAAGTATAAGATCGAGGGATACGACCGTAAATACTTTAACGGCTAAATCCATTATAACGCTTATAATAATTACTATAGAGGCGAAACTTGCTAGTAATATTAGCTAGAGAAAGCCCCTAATTTATAGAAATATAAGATAATTACATTAACTAAGAAAATAGAATATATATTTACGATAGGATTAATATACCAGGTAACCAATACTACTAATAATATAATATCGCCATTAAAAGTAATATTTATAATAAACTTTATTAATATTAACCTAATTAGCCTTACTAACGTAATTAATAACGACGAAAAGGCTATAAGAGGATTCAAGGAAGACTAAGATAAAAGGAAGGATTAGGATAATAATATTAAGGGGGATTATACGCTTACTATTATAACTAAGCTTAACTATACCATAGCTACGTAAGTAAATCTCACAAAGATTAAAGATCTTATTATCTACGATTTAAGATATAATACCTTTACGTTTAATTATATAAAATAGTTTATAAAAATCTATCTATTACTTATACCTAATAAAAGCATTATAATATTAGGTTAAATACTATAGTCCGATTATATTAGAATCGTAAAAATCTTATCAATTTACGAAAATAATATATACGAAATAGAAATTAAGAATATACTTTACGTACCGGATTCTCCCTATAATCTATTATTATTAAAAGCTTTATAAAACTAAGGTATTTATTAGGATTAATAATATAATAAATTAATAACCCGTAGAAAAGGTAAGCCGTTAATATAACTTATTCGTTATAGTAATATGCCTATTTTTCCGGCGAGACTAGCAATCCTAAGGCGTACCTTTACTAGCATTAATATAGCAATAATAGCCTCGATTAATTATAGGATAATGCATCGCTATTTAATATATATAGGAAAAGACATTATAAAGGAAATATATAAGAAGGCTAGCATTAAACTAGCGAAATCTAACGATAATTTCTATAAGCTTTATATAATAAGGAAAGTTAAGGATATATATAGTAAAGAAGCTCCGGTATAAATAATAAAGCCGCTCGATTTCGTTAAAGTTAATATAATCATATATAAAAACGTTAAATACTTAAGATATTAATATAGCCTTTATATCGTTAACGCTTATTTAAGCTACTATTAAGTTAAATTCATAACTAAGAAAGGAGATGCTTTTCCCCGACTTAGAGATTAGATCTTTATAATAAAGATATAGACCGGCCGGAAGGTAAAGATTATAGGCATTAACGGTAATATAGAATTTAGCCAAGCCTCGGTATAATTTAAAGATAATAAATTTCAAGTATATACTAACGATAAAGGCATTATTATCTTTAAGACTATTCCCTATTTACTATAAATAAACGGTAAAGTCGAAAAGCGAGCCATAAGTATCGTAAAGAAGACGAAAATAACGATATTTGCATATAAAATCCCCGAAAAGCTTTAGCCTTTCGTTATAAAGAATATAATATAGATTATTAACTTACTCTTAATACGGTCAAACCCATTATCCCTTAGCCTATATAAAGTCTTAGCAGAAGGACTAAGTATATTAAAAAAGGCAAAAAAACCATATATTAAATACCTAAGGACTTACTTTTATAACGCATATTATTATATTAAGCTATAAAAAAGGGAAGTATTTAATAAGTTTAAAAGTAAGGCGATAAAAGGAAAACTTATCGGCTATAAAGACTTATACGGAAAAATTTATTAAGTCTAGAACTTAAATATAAAAGCTATTATAAGAATCTTAGTAATAAGATTTAACGAAGACTCTAAGGATAAAAAAGAAAAAGAATCCTTAAAGGTCTAATATAAAGTAATCTTTAACGATAATATTATAGCTAAAGTCTAATCGGTAATTAAAAATAAGACTATAATATTGCCGGATTATAGACTAAAGTCTATTTTAAAGCTTACTTAAGAAAGTAATAATAATTCGCAAAATATAATAAAAAGTAATAATATTAAGCAAAAGGCTATAATATCTTTATATAATTACGATAATAATTACGATATAAGCAATAATCCATTATATTTATTACCTTTTAAATTAAAAGAGATATACCCGAAAGATTAAATTAAGAGTCTTAGCGAAGACAAAGCTAAGAATAACGATATATATATTAAGACGGAAGTTATAAAGGAAATCGCCGGAAAAATCGTCCCCTTTATTCTAGCTATAGGGGGGAGCTTAACCTCTAATAAACCAAAATATATAAGGATATTAAGGTTTAAAGATCCAAACTAGCCTAAATTTTATAAATTATTTAACCAAAGTATAATAAAGAAGACAATAGTTAAAATAATAGACTATTTAGTAGAAATTAATGACTAAAAAGCTATCTAATATTACCTTTTAGCCGTAAAAGTTAAATATAATCTTTATATAATTAAAACCTTAATCTCTAAAAACTATCGCCAAGTAAAGAAATTACCTAATTACAAATATTATTAGTTATTAATAATAAAGAAGTAAGATTAAAGCTTAATCGATATAAAGGTCTATACGCTAGTCCTTATAAAATAAGGAATAATAATCCTCCCGAGCAAATAAGTCTATAATAAGAAGATAGATCCTATAACCAAAGAAATGATAGCGAAAGTAAGATAGATAGTCTATAATAATTTCGAATAAGGCTCTTAGAATATAAAAGATATATACGCTACCATCGTAAATAATATAATATTTAAAACCTTTTTTACGCTTATAATAATCTTAGATTACTATTGCTTATATTACGATTTTAAAACGGTATTCCTAAACGTAGGGATTTTAAAGGGAGCTATATACTATATTTAACCTCCTAATAAATTAGGAAAGCTACCGGGAATAATATACTAGCTAAATAAAGCCTTATATAACCTACGGTATAACCCAATCTATTAATTTTAAATAATTAAACCAATAATAAAAAAGCTTAGCTTTATCTTATTAAATACCGATCTATACTTATTCCGTCATCCTACTATAAATATACTAATTATCCTATATATAGACAATATTCTTATCTCAATACCTATAAAGAAAGTATATAAGAAAGTTCGTAATAATCTTAAAGCAATATTCGAAATTAAGGACCTAAATAAAATAAAGAGATTCCTAAGCTTTAACGTAATATATAATTACAAGGATAAAACAATCTTTATTAGCTAAGAATTATATACTAAGGTAATACTAGAAAAGTTTAGATATAAAGATAATAATAGCGCATTAACTCTATAGCCAAATAGATTCTAATTACCGGTAACTTAAGAACCGCTTTAATAATATTAAAAGAGCTATATCAAAAAAATAAGCTCACTTAATTAATTATCGATAAGCACTAGACTAGATATTATATATATAGCGAATAGACTATATAAAGCTAACGCTAAACCCTTAAAAAAGTACCTTAACCTAATAAAATACTTATTCAAATACTTAAAGAAGATTATATATTATAATATCATTTTCAAAGGTAAGAAATTTAATATTAAGGATATAAAAGTAAAAGGATTTAGCGATACTTTCTTTATAAACGAACTAATAACGAGATATAATACTAAAGGCTATATAATCTTTATAGCTAAAGGACCAATCGTCTAAAAGTTAAAGAAATAAACCTTCGTCGCCCGTAATATAATAAAAGTAGAATTTACTAACTTAATACCTACCGGCTTTAACATTATCTAAATAACGGACATTCTCAAGAATTGCAGCTATCTTTAACCGGAACTATAGCTATTATTCACGGATAGCCAAAACGTACGCTTAATAGTCTTAAAGCCACTAAAGATAGCTCGCATACGATATATTAACATAAAGTATAAATAAATAATCCATTAGACTTAATAAAGAAAGTTCAAAATAGAACACGTAAATATAAACGAGATAATAACCAACAATATAACGAAGCCGCTTAAAAAGGAAAAATATACAAGATTTATATAGCAACTAGGAATAACGGCAAAAGTAATCTAATAGCTAAAGACATAAATATTATCGCAGATTTAAAAGCGTATAAAAAAAGCACGAAAAAGGAAAACACTAGGAAAGTGAAAATATTAGGATTATATACTTAAACTTTAGCCTCATTTTTCTTTTCTTTCTCAGCTAGCCAGCCTATAGGAGGGTATTACAAGCCTCACCCCTTTCTCCATAGGAAGAAAGGCCATTATTATAATGACTTCTAAGGAGAGAAAGGAAGCCATTATAACATTATTAACAGACTAGCTAGCTTGCCTCTATAAATAGAGGCTTCTCTTCCCTCTCATAAAGAGAGGAGATCAATACAAAATCATCACTTCTTCTTCTTCTTCGTCTTGAGCAACACAAACTCGACGTATCCCGGATAACCACCATCAGACAGCTAAAGAGGGAAAACAAAAAGAAAAAAAGAAAGAAAAATGGCGCAGGCGCAAGTTCATCTCCCCGAGGTGCTCGATGGCGGCCCATTCCAGTTGGATCCCCTCGGACGCCGGGGCGATGATATCTCTGCGGATCTGGATCTTCAGCCCGAGAACCTGGCCCTTCTGGTCTGGCCGGGCTTGCCCAACCCGCTAACTCGGCTGAGCGATCATCAGGCCGTGATTGACAATGGCATAATGAACGCATACACCCCGAAGCCAGCTGGCTACCGGTATTACGTCGCGACCGGAACTGGCGCGATGGGTCTCAATGTTCCAGATGGCACGGCGGTCAGGACAAATAGTTTTGGTTACGACTTTCTGGACATTTGGCAGTACTCCCACGAGACCCAAGGCGCCATGTACCAACAGGCTCGCACGGTAGCCCTGGAAGCCCGAGAACAGACAACCCTCCTCGCCGCTTACACCGACAACCTGGCGGCTGCAGCCGATCAAGCACAAACGCTTTACGCAGAATCTCAGGCCAGGGTGGGTCAACTGGAAGAGAGAGTCCTGGTGCTCGAGCAGCGGCACGCAGATGATCAAGCACAACTGGCAGGCCTCGCACCGCCTGCCGCTGCTCCCCCTGCGCCAAGCATTCCGGACAAGTCCTTTACCGATCACTGGGCCGACGTGCGCTGGAGAGAGTACGAAGACTGGGCCAGAGGCTCCCGGGCGGGTTTCGGTCATCCGGACGTCAAGACCGCGCACGCCTTGCTTCCTAGAGACAGAAATGGTCGTTGCGAGGGTCTCGGACCCGGCGTCAATGCCATGGTCCACGGCGCAGACATCTTTACCGACTCGAGGCTCGTCGCGGAGCCCACCATCCTCACCACCCGCTGGAACGCCGAGACCTATGCCGTTTTCCGACTGATATATCAGATGAACTACGGCGGAATAAAGTCGAGCAATGACGCCCCGGCCATCTACGAGACCCTCAAGCGGGCCAGGGGCGCGGCGCACGCCAACGGGACCGCAGCTCGCTGGCGCGCCATCATCCTCGAGCACGAGGGCTTCATCAACCAGTACGGCACCAACTGGACGTACGAGGCCAAGAAGCCTCTGCAGGCGCTCGACGCCAAGGCCATAAATAAGAAACAGGCCGAGGACCTCGGACTCGTCATGCAGGCCACGCACAACCTGTTCAGAGCCTACATGGTCAAGTTCGCCGAGATGTGCCGCAGCTACGAGACGGAGGACGACGCGACGATGCACGCCCGGCTGGCCGACTTGGCAAAGGAACGCCAGACTGTGTTCAAGTCGGCCATGCAGTGGCACTGGTCGCTGCCGGGCTGGGTCACGGCGCCCATGAACAGGAGGTGGAGGTTCTTTAGGGGATTGTACCCGTTCTGGAGAGGGTTCCAGGGCAACAGCGTCAGGGTTTTCACTCCCTTCAACTTCAACTGGCCCGCCGGGCAGTACCTCATTGCCGATGTCAGCCAAAATCTGGCGGTGCCCGATAACCCGTACTAGTTAGCCATGAAGTATTATCACTTTTTGTATTTCCTTGTCCTTTTTCTATCGAAATAAGTTGGGCCAAAAAAAGAATATATCTTCAATGCGCCCGTTGAATATTTCCTAGACCGATGCCTTTGTTCTTCTCTTTGTGTTGATGGGGGCAAGCCCCCAAACCCCCGGCCTCGCTTCGCTCGATGATCCATGTCTTGGTGATAGGTTGGCTGTTATTGGCCTTGGAGGATTTTTCAGCCTCCAGGCCGCCAAGATCGTACTCCATAGGTTTGATTCTATCGATTGATCCCCGTTCGACAAACTCTTGTGAACCTGGCTGTAAGGGGAGAGAAGCTCCTGCCAGGTTCTCAATTGTATTTATGATATCGAATCAGTTATTCTTGGAACTTTGCTCTAATTAGGAGGTACCTCATTTGAAATAGCAAATACGGCTTCCTGAAAGTATATGGGCCATTTAAAGATGAAAGTGGCTTCCTGAGAGTAAATGTACAGTACCTTTGTGACAATATATAGCGTTTGCCTTTTTCTTTGAGGGTTGTTGTTCGGCACCAGCACCACCGCCGGTAGCGTTCTGGAAACAAATACTGCTGAGAGTAAGCAAGGCTTTCCTGAAGATAAAAACGGCTTTTTGAAAAAAAAACAAATGCAAATTCCCCCTTTTAAAAAAAAAATACAACTTGCAGACGACATTTACGGCTTCTTAAAAAAATTAACACAGCCCCTTGGAATTAAACAAGGCCTTCCCAAAGATAAAATATGTTTTCTTTTTTCAAAATATTTACAACCGCCCAAAGTCTGCTAAAGGCAATCGAGGTAAATATCAACAGTATTAGTTCGGGAGTCTGGTCTTTTTTAGGGGCAGTCTAGAGTGAGATGGACTTTTTATCTGGCGCAATCCCCGTCAACAAGCGCGGGATCCTAAAGCCCTCGGCCGAATTAAAAAAGAAAAAAAAAGAGAAGAAAAAAAGACGCGGACTTGCGTGCCGTCGCTTCTCTGAATCACGCAGAGGTGTGTGGCATAAAAGGTAGAATGGTTCCGGCAAAAATACCCCTTCAGATCTGCTTCGCTCTTGAAACTGGCACACGGCGTCTCTCCAAAATGCGCTCCCTGCTGCTCATCACCGGACTCCTGTCCAGCTTCGGCCTGGCAACAGCAACCGCCGCCATCACAGAAAACTTGAACGGCCTAGAACCCACAAAAGCAGAAGAAATCTACGTCTTCCCGCCCTCCAACCCGCTGTGGGTAGAGAACCTGCACCGTCTCCCGGACGGGCGCCTCCTCCTATCGACCTTCTCCCCGGATGGCATCGTTTACGTCCTCGACCCCCGCAGCCCGGCGCCCCGAACCCCAAAGGAGGTCGCCGCACTCCCCAACACGACCGCCGAGCTCGGCATCGCCGCCCTCGGCCGTGACCGCTACGCAATCGCCACGGGACGCCTGAACGGCGCCACGGGACTCTTCTTCCCCGGGTCCGGCAGCATTCGCGTCATTTTATTTCCCACCGGAGCGCAGGCGGCGGAGCAGACCGAGGCGATTCCCATCCCCGACACCCAGCTTCTCAACGGCATGACCCCGCTGACTTCCAGGCCGGACGTCGTGCTGGCGGCGGAATCGGTCGAGGGCCGCGTCGTCCGCGTCAACACGCGGACGCGCACAGTCAAAGTGGCCAGCAGCGACCCGTTGTTGGCGCCCGGAGCCGACGCGGCCGTTTCGCTCGGCGTCAACGGCATCAAGATCCTGAGGGGCCATCTGTACTTTACCAACAGCGCGCAGGGGCTGTTTGCGCGGTACAGGATTGACTCCGACGGGTACCAGCGGGGCAAGGTTGAGGTTCTGGCGAGGGTTGGCAAGGCGACGGGGTTCGGCGACCTGCTGGACGATTTCGCGCTGGATTCCAAGACGGGCGACGCGTACATTGCAAGGCACAACCAGGCCGTGCTGAGGGTCAGATACGCAAAGGCAAACGGGAGCTGGAAGGTCGACGTTGCCGTTGGGCCCAGCAGCGGGGTCGCGTTGAGAGCGCCGACTGCTGTCATTTTTGAGGGAAAGGGGGACTTGTTTGTTAGCACCGCGGGGCGGGGGCCCGACGGGGCTGTTCAAGCTGGCGCAAACGGGGGGCAGGTCGTCGGCGTGTATTGAGCTGTACCTAGTGCCGCTTGGGTCCAAAGTTGACAAAGATTCCCACACCGGGGTTCGAGCCTGGGTCGCCAGAATATTCCAAGAGAACATGAAAATATGGTAAACCACTACATGGTACACTATATGGGAGCTGTTTGGGCGTGACTGATCAAATGATGATTTATTAGAGCGAAGGCCAAGAATCTAGATTATCGAGCGAAGCGAGGCCGGGGGTTTGGGGGCTTGCCCCCATCAATACAGAGAGAAGAAGTACTGTGCACTCCTTTCGAAACATTAACCAAAGGAAGCGGTCTTGTTACTTTTTCTCCTCTTCAAATGAAAGAGGTACAGTACATTACCCCTACACGACAGGCTCCCTGCTAATCATCGCCCTCCTCCTCCCCTTTCCCTTTCCGTTTCCCCTGCCGTTCATCACAGTAATGGTGTGCACGAATCTCAACTTGCCCCCCTCGACCCTAAACTCGTGACTGTCGGGAATCCCGCTAAAGCTCAAGAAGATGGACACGGCCCCGACGGTCTCGTCAATCACGTACCGCCTATCCACGAGGCTCACACCGTTGGGGATGCCCACATCGCACCGATCGTTCGGCCCCCCGTTGCCCGTGTACGCACCCCCTTCGAGGCGGGAACACGGCCGACCCCACGGGACCACAACGCTCTTGTTGCTGAATATATCGGCATACGCGTCCCCGGCGGCTTGGATCACGGCCCTGCCATCTCGCTTTGCCTCGGGGATGGTCCCCCAATCCTCTTTTTTCGCCCAGTTGAGCGTCCCCGTGGCGTTGAAGAGCCAGTCGCCGGTGGTGGTGACCAGCACGTCGGCTTTGCTGATCACCTGGCCGGTGAAGAAGAGCTGCACGCCGATCACGTAGGGCTTGGGGCCCGTGGCGGAGACGATCTCGGTGTAGGTGGCGCACTGGGTCGTGTCGAGGGAGCTGCGGCTGTGGTCGATTTTGACGGCAGTCTTGAGGATGCCCGAGGCCAGGGTGGCGGCCTTGAAGTTCTCGTGGTAGACGGTGCTTGCGGAGACGGGGGCGAGGAGGGAGGGGTTGCCGGCCTGCTGGGCGGCCACGAAAGAGTCGGCTGCCGCTTTGAGGAACTCGCGGGTGCAGCCTTGGGCTTGGGCGAGCCCGAGGGCTGCGGCGAGGACGGAAAGAGTTGGGAGGTGCATTTTGAGTCGGCGTTCCAGAAGTTGAGGGAGAGGAGAGAAAATCCCTGGGCATTCAGGTAGTTTCAGTCAAGGTTTTATATATTGGAGAGTAATTACCTGTGGTGGCTAATCTGTGGACGGATAATTTGCCATGGCTATGTGCTCCTAGCCACAATATCGCACGGCGTCAAGGGAGTGAGGAGAAGCCCTTCGGCAGTTTGAATTGGCCGTGGTGATTGGACGGGTTGATCCTGGCGTCGTTATTTGAAAGTGCTACATTTATAATATTACAAGAATTTGGACTCCCTTCTAGCCCCTCTTCTGTCATGTCATTTTCTTGGCATCAAGTTGTCAACAACCTCCACAATGCCACTGCCAACGCTGTTATTTGCAACATGCCAGACAATGAGCCCTGGCCCTTGGCTCCATGCCCTCCACTGGACGAGGTTGCCGGGATCACATCTTGATGTGTTGTTGATGCGGCAGCGCCTGTTATGAGTGGCGCGGCGAGGTCAAAGGATGTTGTGTTGGCGGCTATTATCGTAGGCAGCGGGTTGCTCACGCTTGAGGAAATGGCACTTGCCTGCCCCAAAAATACTGAAAATCATCGAACTCGTCAGCGAAGTGCACAATGCCTCACTCAACCACGATTAGTGTTAGGTACTTACTCGCAACCTGATCTCCTCCGCAGGAAGCTACCTGTTGAAGTTGAAGTGGGACTCGACTGGATGTTGGGGAGAAGAGCAAGAAAAGTGGTTGTTGATCCGGCTTCCATCGTTCTCGAGTTTTCAACAAGCTTTACTTTCTGTTATCATGGGAGAAATGCTCCGGGAGAGAAAGAAAGACAAGGTTCTTATAAGTAGCTACGTACCTTACATACGGCCGTAGAAGGAAGGCACCGAATGCCGGCATGATTCCCCGGGAATAAGGAGGATACATGGTCTGGATGACAACCCGGGACGACGAAAGCCTCACCAAGGAAACCATTACCGACAAAATCCGTTGGACTATGGAGTGCCGACTTCCCGTCAAACTCGACTTCAGAACCGACTATAACCTTGTGCGAATCTCCATCTTTCTTGTTCTTCCTGCATTGCTGGCATCGCCTCTGCTTGAGGGCGCGCTGGGCTGGACGGCTTCCTCCGAAGCTGCCAATTCTGCTGTAGCAAGATCAGGGAACCCTGCAGCGCAATTCTACAGCTGGAGCTTTATAGCCTCAGCAGCCGGCAAGCCTGGGCCTGATGACATCTGGGACGCAGCTACGCTGGCCGGCATGGCGTGGGAGAATGCCACCTCGAGCGGTAACAGCCTGGGGGATCCCACCGAGCAGACACATGCAACGAGCAGGCAGTGTCGCTACGTTATCACTCACGACCAGTTCCCGACCGGGACCAAGATACACAATGCCACGATTCCCTGTATAATCATCCACGACATTTCCTGGCCGACCGGACCGATGCCGTCCAACGTGCAAGATATTCTGGATAATTCGAATGTCGTCAGCGCCGCCGGTCGCGCTCCCATCGGGCGGACCAGCCCCGAAACTGGAATCCTATTCGATGCAACAAACACATCTTTACCGACACCATCTGTTCTGGGAAGCAGCAACGGCAGCTACTCGGTCGACACGGTCATCGTCCAGCAGCCCGAATACCCAAAGCCGTTCATCTGGTCCGGCGTCATGACCGTCATCATGAAGACGAGACACAACATAGTATTCCCTCCGTACGTCCTAGACGTGTTCGGAATCGAACAGCCAGGCAACCAGCTAACTCGGGGAGCAACGGTGGTCCTGGACAGGGGAGAAGCCAGGCCGGAGCGCTTCTACACCTACCTCAACGTCAACTCCACCGCCGGCGTCATTCAGCCCGCAGCAAGCACATACGTCAAGCAGAACGTCACAGAAGCCGACGATAACGACCCGGAGGGCAGAGATATCAAGGACTCGCCCTGGGTAAAAGAGGCGCTATACCTGACCTCGGACATCATGGGCTGCGTGGCTGGGTCCAATTCCACGGGGATTTCATCGTGGCAAAACCTCGAGAACTACACAGAGGCTGTGGTTCGCTTCTCGTACATGGCGGCATGGAATCTTTTGCACAGGAGACACGAGCCCAAACGCACGATGCTCACCGTCGACCTCTACGAGCCGAGGCTCGAAGCGGTGGTCTCGCCATGGCGGGTGATTACGTGGCTGACTATTTGGATCTTGTCGAGATGGAATGCCGAGCTGGCAGGGGTTTGCGCCTTTACGGATTTCATTCTGAGGTTGTATGCTTATTTTGAGAACAGAACTAATGATGCCGCCAGCAGCATAAACTACTACATGTACCTGCATAAATATCTGACACGTTTGTTACCTAACTTGATTTCCGTCCATCAAGGCATCAACACGGCGCTCTCCAACCCCGGAGCTTCGTCAAGCCTGTTCGCACGGAATTTGAGAAAACACAGTCCGATTTGATCTCCCCTCCCTGCCCCATAATTCCACGCCACGGCCATGCACGTCCCCTGGAGCCCGACGACAGAAAGGTTATGCATTCTAGTGTAAGCACACAAAGCTATGCAGTCAAGCATTGTGGCCGTAGGGACGCTGCCCATATCGTTTCCATTGTAATCCTTCCCACAGATTCTCTCGAAGCGAAACTGCGTGCCCGGGACTGTGTAGAAGGCTCTGGGATCGCCAGTGGAGTAGGGGCATTCGGATTTACCTCGAAGGTTCTGGTCGAGCGAACTGTTGAAGCAGACCGTTGGGGTCACGGTCTCTGAAGGCTTAGGTTCAGGTTGTGGGCACTGGGATTCCGATCCTGCTGAGCTGGGGGCCGTTGTGTTCACATTCGAGTTCGAGTTGTCTTTGAGAACATGACTTTGGACCGTTCCGAGAATGATGAGGGCTACACCGAGGAGGATGTTGGTGATGACCAGAGCTAGAGTGGTCCTTCGCGCTCTCCAGCCGAATATCGGCAGTTGAACGGTTTGCCGCTGCTTCTTCGCTGAGTGTTCTTCGTGGTCTTCTGGACTTGGCTTGAACGCGAGGGAAGTATACGGTAGGGCTTGAGAGCTGGACGCCATCGGGTGTAGTCCGTATCCGTCTTGATAATCGTGAACTACCTGGAGACCCTCGAGGACTTGTCGATTTTGTGAGTGCATGGTTGCTGGCAGAGACATTGTTTGATGCTTGCGACTTTAGCTCGATGGGCTTTTCAGGTTCTTACAGGCACGCAAGCGTAGAGAGAGAAACTGTGGGATACTTATATCAGACTCTGCCGTCAGGCTCTGGCTGTTACACATACGGGCTGGATCATATCCGACACAGCGTGCCAAGGATCAGTCACATCCTTTGATTGGAATATAAACAAGGCAACGCCAGGGCCATGCACCAACATTCTGCAGGCCGAGGAGCCCAAGGACTGGCATGCTGAAGATGGTTGGCCAGACAGGTCGCCGACACGAAATATATCTGCAGAACGACTGGGTCAGAACCCGAGACATGAATTACTAGCACCGGCAGCCGCAGGCCCCCGAGGAAGGCCCCCGAGGAAGGCCCCCGAGAAGCGCGAAGGAAGCCTTGCAATTCCAGTCATGATGTACAGGTAGGAAGATAAGGACCTTGAGGCAAGCGACAGATTATTATGTTGATCTGAATACCTACCAACCGCCTTCCAAGACTCCCTGTATGTGCCAGCCTTTGTCAAACCTGCCGCGGCTTCACACATGTTCCTATTCAAACGTCCATCTCCGAGGAAGTGTGTTCAACAACTATCTAGGTAGGTATTCAATAGTGGCCGCGGCCGCAGAGATAAGACCGTTGCCCGACTCTGGCTGGTTTCACGCGCAGGATATTTTGTGGGGTTCCCTTGATTCTATTTGCCGGACTGTCGTCCCGCCTCCGCAACTGCATGGTGCTAACCCCTCTTCGGGACTCGCGCGGTGGCCTCGTTTTGCTTCTTTTGAATCCCAATTCGCTCACCAAGTCAACACACACCAAGATCCAGATACATGATGGCTGACGAATCAAACCTCCCCCCAGCCGCGCCACCTGGCTTTACAGGCCACTGCTTTGCCTCCAAAAGCGGCGTCGAGCTGGGTGTTCGCGTGTGGCCTGCAGATCCCCCCGTTGACGGCCCTGCCCCTTTTGCTATTTGGTAAGCACACACTCCTGTATCTCCCATACATGGAGTACTACCTGTGATTGGATCTACTGACAAATTGATCCTTTCCAGGACCCACGGCGGTGGATGGTTCGGAGGGTTTCGTATGTTGTTGCCCCTATTGCTGCAAGTAAACACTCTCTGACACCTTCACACCTGATTAGACTTTGCCCCCTTGAAATGGATGCCTGCAGGTTTAATCTCACGCGGCTACCACCTTGTCTCCCACAACTACCGCCTGGCACCGCAAGCCCGAGTCGACGATCAGCTCTCCGACTGTCTCGAAGCCGTCGCCTGGTGCCGGGCCAACCTCCCTTCGATTCTGGGCGAGGACAGAGTCGATGTTGACCGCTACGTTCTGGTCGGCGAGTCGGCAGGCGGTCACCTCGTCACTCTCATGGGCTTACATCTCGCCAACCCGCCTCCCAAAGCCATCGTGGACGTTTATGGCCTCGTCGACTTCCTCGCCCTGCCTGCCTTTTCCAACTACGACCCCAATCGCGAGCCCATCGCCAAGTGGGACGGCAGCTCAGAGTACACCGACGCCGAGCTGGACGCCTTTCTCGCCGACAGAAATCCCGAAAATATCCTGACGGACGCTTTGTCGTGGAACGAGCAGGAGCTGCTAACCGAGAAACAACTCAGCGAACGCTGGGCGACGGACTTCAAATACACGGAACGAATCAAGTTGCAGGCCGAGCTGCACATCCGCCGCACGTTGACCGTCTCGTACGAGGGTCTGCGAAAGGGACTGATGCACAGGGAAAAGTTTAGCACGGAGGAAGAGTTTGTCGCCTTCGTCAGGTCCATGTCGCCGTTGAGGGTTCTGCAGGACGAGTTGAAAAAGGGAATCGAGAGGAGGAGCCTGAGGTATCCGCCCACTGCTCTTTTGCACGGAAGCGGGGATGAGGCCGTTGCCATCGAGCAGAGCTACGAGATGGCAAGGGTGTTGAAGGAGCTTGGGATACCGATTGTGGAGAGTTACGAGGAAGGGGAGCCGCACGTTTTTGACAAGAAGTATACGGTGAGCACCTGGGAAACATCTCGTGTCTGTCTTTTTTGAGTGCGGTCTTGCTGACGTGAACGTGTGGTGTCAATGGTGTAGAGCCCAGATGTTCCAGGCTGGGAGACGTACATTCAGCCGGTTCTCGACTTTGTTGATTACCACGTCGGCCACAATGTTGGAAAGTAGATATTGGACAGTATTGTATAACATTTGTTTCTAAACTACTTTTATGTTCTTGGCTCTTTTTAGAGGTCGGCTGAAATCTTCTCATGACAGTATGAAGAGATATTATTTGAGATGGAAGGTGGTACATAATTCTGGCTACGAATGTATTGGAGATCAAAAAGAAAATAGAAGGAGAATACAAGCTCTTCATAGAGTGTTCTTGGCATCGGGTTTCAATCACAATTAGCATAGCCACAAGTTATCGATCTTAACCCACCGTTCGGTACGCGTCAAACCGCCGCTCAAAGCATGAGTTCAGCTTGAAATCAGCACCTTGAGCTTAGACATTTACCCTGTCTCCCAATGCTACAAAACATCACATGCGGGAAGAAAAGCCAGCCTCATGGACATTTGAACGCCCACATGGCATTTAGCCGGCAAGCCAACTACCGCGCTGCCGTAACCCAAGAGTGGTATTTTGGTGGATCAAGGCCACGAGAACTTCCCGTTCGAGGACGGAGGCGTACATAAGCCTCCGGTTTCGTTCGGCCCTCGTGAAGATCTTTGTCCAATTCGAGTTTTTGTTGTCTCCGGTAACCCGGCGTGGTTTGAGTCCATCGTGACATCGTTTCTTGGCGGACTGGGAAGAGGCCGAGCTGCAGAGACTTTGGACAAGGCTCTGAATCGGAGTATAGCACGCCGGGAACTTTCCTGGCGTGATGTCGACGATTCTTGAGGTTCTATCGATGGACATGTTGCAATTTCAAGTTGCAACTTGACACATGGGAGATGGAAAGCAACTTACAAAGATTTCTTGGGTTAAATGGTAGACGATTGGTGGATTTTGACAAGCTCCGAATACCGACTGTAACTTTCTAGAGGGAGACTTTCTATCGAAGTTCTAGACGAGGAGTGGTGCTCATCTTGGTCTTGCGTCACTTTATGGCCAAAGTCGTAAAAACCCAAGACTCAAGCGAGTGCAGAAATAGCTGTCTTTGACTGGATCCGAGAATGGAATAGATGATATCCCAAGCTCTGAACCGGGAACATGACCTTGCAAGGCGGTTGAACAATATCGAGGCGCTTCTCCGCATCATCAGTGTGACAGAAACATGGCAGCTCTTGGCGTCGAAACACGCGCACGACCCCAGATCCCAGTGGCAACCGCCGGGCCGCGATTCAGGCTAAATCTCCTTCCCTACTGCTTGGCTAGCTATGCAACTGGCTTGGCATCCAACGGCGTGCTTCACTTGCTAGCATCAACATCGCCGCCATGAGACTTCAGAACCTGGATGGGCACGGCGCTTTCGACGCCGAACCAAGCTTCTGACAGGAAACACTGGGGAAAGCCATCCAAGGAATGTTTCATTCCTTGACCAGGATTCTAGAGTCAAGAGAAGAAGAAAGAAGAAAAAAAGATGTATAAATTCCATGTCCCTGATTGTATCAAAGTCTTGAAGCGTCTGGTCAAGGTGAAGGAATATCAAGGCCCCCTTTTTCGGTAAAGCCAGCCTTCGATTCGCACTTTGAAAATGCCGTCCCCAAGAGCGGCTGCCTCTCTTCTGGTGGCCCTCGCCGCCACTGGCGCCACTGCCCAACAATCCCTTTGGGGACAGTGTGGTGGTGTCAACTGGAGTGGACAAAAGACTTGCGTCAGCGGGTCGTACTGCTTTGAGCAGAACCAGTGGTACCACCAGTGCATTCCGGGAACCGGTCCAACCACAGCGGCACCGCAACCAACAACAACATCATCGGTCGTCATCCCCAGCCCCACGACTCTGAGCACCTCAGTTGTTGCTTCGACAACCTCCTCGGCACCGGTCGCCACCTCCACCGTTGCTCCCTCGCCTGGAACTTGCCCATCCACTCCTTCCGGCCTTGGCTCGCCGGTGTCCAACCAGCTCAATGATCCCTTCACCTTCCACGGCGGCGGCAAGGTCACGAGCAAGTCCGACTGGGCTTGCCGCCAGGCCGAGATCTCGCAGCTCCTCCAGCGCTACGAGCTTGGTACTCTCCCCGCCAAGCCGTCAGTTTCTGCTTCCTTCTCCGGCAGCACGCTGAGCATCTCCGTGTCCGAGGGCGGAAAGTCCATCTCCTTCAGCGTTGGCATCTCCGGTGTCCCCTCCGGCACCGGACCTCACCCGGCCATCATCAACTTTGGCACTTTCGGTGCATCCATTCCCGTCCCCGCCGGCGTTGCCACCATCAACTTCAACAACGACGACATCGCCGCTCAGCAAGGCGGCTCCTCCCGCGGAAGCGGCAAGTTCTATACTCTCTACGGCAGCGGTCACTCCGCCGGCGCCCTTACCGCCTGGGCTTGGGGTGTCTCTCGCATCATCGACGCCCTCGAGCTCACCCAGGCCCAGACCAGAATCGATCCCAAGCGCATCGGCGTCACGGGCTGCTCCCGTAACGGCAAGGGTGCCATCGTTGCCGGTGCTCTCGAGCCCCGCATTGCCCTCACCCTTCCCCAGGAGTCCGGCGCTGGCGGCTCCGGCTGCTGGCGCATTGCGACCTGGCAGAAGAACAGCGGCACCAACGTCCAGGACTCTGTTCAGATCGTCCAGGAGAACGTTTGGTTCAGCCCCAACTTCAACAGCTACGTCAACAACGTCAACCAGCTTCCCTTTGACCACCACTTGCTGGCCGGTCTCATTGCCCCCCGTCCCGTCTACATCATGGAGAACGTCGACATGGAGTGGCTCGGCAAGATCTCTACTTACGGATGCATGGGCATCGCTCGCAAGCAGTGGCAGGCCCTGGGCGCTCTCGACAAGTTTGGATACTCTCAGGTCGGCGGCAACTCGCACTGCAGCTTCCCCAGCAGCCAGCAGAGCGGCGAGCTGAACGCCTTCATTGGCAAGTACCTCCTCAACAACGCCAACGCCGGCAACACCAACATCTTCCGCTCGACCCAGAACCACAACTTTAACTTGGACAACTGGAGCCCTTGGGCCGTTCCCAACCTGGCTTAATCCGAGGTCAATAATTATTGTACTTTGGAGGTGGGGAGGGAAGGAATTTCTTGTACATAGGTTGAAACAATGAACCATTCTGGCTCGTGAACATACAAGACCAATTTATATATATATATATATATTTACTAATTTGCATTTTCCATGATTCCCCATGACCTGATGTTCAGGGGTACTGTCTACCCCTTTTGTGGGTCCACATTTCCAACACATCACAACCCAGCAGCAGCAACAACAACAACAACAACAACAACGACAACAACGACAACAACAACAACGACAACAACGACAACAACGACAACAACAACAACAATAACAAATATTTCCACATTGCCGAAACCTCCATCACAAACTTGGACATGGAAACACAGGATCGCCCATCCAGCGTGGAAATGATAGGTACCTACAAAGTGTAAACACTGTGAAGATCAAGATGCCAACAATCAATGTTCCACAACATACAAACCAAATACATGTAGCTTCCTCCACATGCTGCCGACTAACATCAGTAACCCTTCCCTCGGGTTGGGCAAAAGCATGGCACTTGATGCGAGTCAACCATTGCGAGATGACACGTCACACGCATATTTTCTTTTTGCCCTGACAAGTTTGGTTGGGCATCGAGCTCACCCAACAACAGCCCTCGAGTCGTACACTCCTTTTTTTACATCTTGGCCCAGACCATGATTGGGCCTCGACGGCTTCCTGCTTTTCTCAACATCCTGTTGCGGCATTTATGCCGGAACCTGACCTCTTATCTAATTCCGTGATGCTACATAATATGCATGACGGGCGGCTGCCGCATCTGTGAGGAATGGAGGAAGAACTGCTCATCATGTTGTCGTTTCACAAGGAAAATCAATCTGTTTCCATACACCCAAACAGTACACCTACGGTGCCTTGCCATGTCATCGAGACCACTTCCGACTGAGCCCAAGCTTCAAGCTGCCGGTAAGCCGAGGGGGGGTTTTGTGTTACCAAGTCTAAGATCGGTTTCCCTGAAACTGACTAAACCCGAGGGGCCGTCTTGTTGTCGCCCTTGTCATACTCGCGGCAGCGACGAGCTATTGCCTTTGGGCACGGAGTGCCGAGTACACCCGCTATCTGCCTCGTACAACCGTCTCTTCTGTCTAAACGATCACGGTGTGACCGGCATCCACATGTACCTTACATTTTCCAGAGGTACTGCAATACTGACCAGTCAAGTCGCACAACCTCGTCGACGGAAGATCTTCTCCGCGGCCATCAACATCAAATCCAAGCAAACCCTCATCATGATGACCACTACACTTGTTTGACTCGCTCAAAGGGGGACTTTGACCCTGTCATCACAGCCACTTCAACCGATGAAACATCAAACCTTGGAATGTTCACTACAATCCAGGAATCGAGTCAGGCCACTCCCATCTCCTGGGCCAATCATGTCAGACTGGGCACAGTGCCGACGTGAAAGAGCCACGTCCGTTCCCCGATCTGGCTCCCCGAAGCCACCAAGCTGGCCATCAGCATGACTTCCTCTCAAGCCTCCGTTCGTAGATATCTCGTCGCTGTCTGAGCCCGCATGACTCGACGCTCCTGTCTCATTTGTTACCATCCAAACGGCTTACACCTCTCAGCCCAACAAGACTGCATCATGGTTACTTCATGACCCGGACGTTGGGCATCTATCTTGCTCAGAGATGGCAATGATGGGATGCAGTCTGTCAGTTTATATCTCGAGTCAAGCTCTATCACTTGTGACAGATCTGGCAGGGCCGCGAAACCCAAGATCAATTGCCAGACACATTCGGATATTGCCGAGCTGGGGCTCATCTCATTCACGCCATGTTCAGCGGAGTAAGTGATATCGCCAATACCCGCCAAACTCCAACACCCACTGATGACGCCTCGTACAACAGTTCAAACCCACTACCGGCAAATCCAACAGGCATGCCTCTTCCCACGGCAGCCACGGCAGCTCCGCCTCTCACCACAAATCCCACTCCCACAGATCCTCCAACGCCAACCGCTCCTCAACCACAACCGTCGCCCCCTCGGGTCCGACCCTCCCCGCGGATACCTCCTTCCTCTTCGTCGTAAACGAGCTCCAAATAAACCTCGAGCCCAACACAGACAACCACCCTGGGGGTGGTGGTCCCGCCGTCACCGCGGTCCCCCGCGACCAATGGTTCAACACCATGCCACCGCAGCAATCCGCCGCCTACACCTCGGAAACCCCGGGCGTCGTCTTCCGCTACACCCGCTCCTCCGGCCTCGTAACCCCCGCGCCAAACTACGCATGGTACCGACAGACCTGGAACCAGACCCCGGGCCGCATCGTCCGCCTCGACCCCCAAACGAGCATCATAAACGGGTTTCCCATCCCTTACGACAACCCCTGGGGCTCCAGCACCCAGACCATCTTCTCCTGCTCCCCGCACCTCCCCGTCATCATCTCGGAAGCGGACGCAACCCTGGGGGGCTCCTTCATGCGCCGGCACTGCCCCTGCGACCGCCGCTGCGACGGCGACGGCGACGACGACGACGACGACGACAACAACAACACGGCTTGCTCTCCCTGGAACATTTTACATTTCGGATCCGGACAGGAAACCAACAACAACTGCCGGGGCGTTTCTTTTGTTAATGCGAAAGCGGCGGGGCACACCTCGGTCGTGGGCAGAGACCCGTCCTGGATGCCTTCCCTGGTTCCGCTCAGCTATCGCAACTCCCGCGGTGGGATACCGGACTCGAGGGGGCTGTCCGGCCAGCTGCCGACCGTCATCGGGCTGATGGCCTTTCACGGGCCGCCGGGCCGCGCGAGCAGCGTGTTTCTGAACGGGAGGTGGGCCGGGAACAGGTGGGTTGGGAGCAGCCACGCGCCGAGACATGGTGAGTTTCTCCCCAGCTGTGTAAGCGTGATTGCTGATTTTGTTTGGTCCACTTCTCAAAAGTGCCCAGAGGAGGTGATGAGCCCCCGAGGGGGTTCCTCGTTCAGGTCTGTCTCGATAACCTCCAGGGCGACCTGCCGGACAACGAGGCCAATAATCTGTCGACCGAGGCCTGCATGGCCAATTTGGAGAGGTTAGAGTGGCGTGACGTGCTGGTTCGGGACTGACTTTTGGGGCAAGCCGTCGTTTTTTCCCCCCAAGATATCCATCCGTCGCGAGTATTTCTGTGGCTTGCCTTCGACTGCGTGTGCTCTTTTTTCCTCTCCCAGAAAACCCAAGACCGCCGTAATTCTTTTCTCTCTGTATGATGGGGGGCAAGCCCCCCAACCCCCCCGGCCTCGCTTCGCTCGATAATCCACATGTCTTGGTGGTATGTAGTGGCAGATGGAGGGAGAGAAGCTCCTGCCGGACTCTCAATTGTGTATTCACCACATCAGATTAGTCGTTTTGGAGCTTCGCTCCAATTTAGATGGAAAATTTTAAAACCCGGTTTAATTCAGCTTCTTTTATTATCCGGTTTTCCACCTTGCGCCTACCATATATAGTAATTACCCATAACCCCCTTCTCACCATCCACCTCATACTGCGTCTGGTAGTCTGACGGCAATATCTCCTGATTGTGTAATGTATCTTACCCATGGGAGGGAAGGATATTGAAGCTAAAGGCCATGTCAGTAACCGAGTCGCGTGTTCAGAGTGGTCAGGGTCGGTAAATACCTTTGGTTCGGTAATTTTGAGGTACCGCACCTGAATACCACTCGTCGTAAAGTATGGAATCTCAAACTTGACCTGAATCGGCCTCTTTGCTCCCTTGCCCGGAGCACCCACACCGCCCATGCTGCCACCGAATCCGCCCGTCATGCCGCCGCCGTGCTCGTCATCGCCGCGCACGCTGGGCAACCCAAGCTCGGCGCGCATCAAGAACTCCTTGCCACCTCCAAACTGCTTAATCTTCCACACAATCGCGCTCTGCTCTGGCGCGTAGTGCACCGATCCAACGTTGGTGCGGAACCGTGGGGTATCTGCGTCGTCGGGAACGGGAACGATAATCTCGACGTTGTTGGCGGTGCTCCGGCGCTTGAACTGGGCGCGCGCCTTGAGCATGTACTCAATACGCGACCCGCTGTGGGATTCGACGACGCACTCGACCCAGATCAACGGCTTGACTTGGGTGTTGAGGCGGTAAGACATGAGCTCGAACTCGCCGTCGGGAGGAATAAAGCTGATTGTGCGGTCGTTCTCAAAGCGGGACAGGCGCACGCACTGGTGAAACTTGACATCCTCCATCTCGATTGCCTTCCCGCGCGTTGTTCTTCCCGTCGTCTCGAACATGACCTTGTCGTTGAGACCCAGCCGCAGCTCGGGCATGCCCGACAGGTAACACTTCATCTTGATGGCGCCCAAAATTTCGGAGCGCAGCACGTTGCCGTTGGAGGAGACGAGAAGGTTGAGAGACTCGATGACGTCGAGGAAAACTTCGTTCTTGCGGTATCGGATGCCCTCGGAGCGCCACGACACGGCATTCGTTACGGCAATGGGCGGGCGGGCCTGAATCTCGAGCTTGTGGGATTCCTGGGTGATGTACTCTTGGAGGATCTTGGATTCGGTGGTTTGCGGGTAGCCAAAGTCCATCATCTCGTCGAGGAGCTCGTAGATGATGACAAAGTTGTCGCGAATGGATTCCTCCTCGAGCGCCTTGAAGTATTCCGTAAAGACCTCGACGATCTTGTGAAGGAAGAGCAATATCTCGGCGGCGTTGGTATTTCGTTTTGTGAGAGCGAGGAGGTAGAGGTTGTTGTGTCTGATGTAGAGGTAGTTGATTCCTTCGTGGGAGAAGCAGGGAGGCACGGCTGACGACTCTTCTTCGGCTTCGCTGAGGAGGACGGGGAACTGTTCGACGGCTGACATCGGGATGTCTCCGCGGTAGTTTCGCGCAAGGAGGGTCTTGCCCTTGAGATCGAGAAAGAAGATTGCCGACGCCATTGTTGGAATTAGTAGCTAGGTACCTTATGAGGTGTGAGGTATGGTGTGCGCCAGGAAAAGAAGAGGAATGTGCGATTCGAGGAGACAGCAAATGTTTTATTCCATGAAAAAAGACAAATCGTACTCAAAGCCGTGTGCCGCAGAATATCGGGAGAATCTTCGTCGTCGTCGTTGAATCACAAAGCTGCTAAATCTGGCAAGAGGTTCCCCCTGAAGCCCGTTAACCTTTTGGGCCCTGTAAATGCCACTGTGGTGATCGATGCTGTGGCAGTTGCCGTCTCCAAGCCAGGCATCCCTGCAGACCCCAAAGCAGCTGCCATTAGGTAATCAGCTGGCGGCCCAGACTTCAGAGACCCAGACCGGCAAACGGCAAAACTTGGCTCCGATGTGGGGTAAATATTCAGCGAATGGGTGGTCAATGCACCCAATCAGGACATTGATAAAAAGAATTTAGCGCTCCAAAATTCTGTTCCCTTTCCTTCTCTTTTCTCTTCTTCAACGCGTCCATTAGACAGTGCAGTACATTATGTGCACGACTGGTTCCGGCATTCTGTTGGTTCCGACTGTGTGTCGATTGATGAAGCTTGCGATTTCGAGACGCGGAGAAGAAGGAAACTTCCGCTACGGCCCCATAAGAACTGCCAGTGCATGCAACCTCTTTGGTTGCGCTCAAGTTGCTTTGGCGGTGTCAGAGGGGCCGAACATATCATGATTTGTGCAATCGCTTTTTTACATGTGTTTTTTCTCCCTTGTCCCAATTCAGTGTCGGTGATTCCGTTTCCAGATATGAATTTTGTTGAGGGCCGACCCAACCAAGCTCCCACGCTACGTACTCGGCTGACCATCTCGCGCTCTCGCTTTGGGGACTTTGGGCACTTTTGGCAAAAAAAGAAACTCTAACACTCGGATCCAGGAACAAGACCCCGTGGGAGTGCTGTCTGGTCACTGATTGGTTCAAACAGTGATGCATCCCTGGCGGCGGTCCCTGAGAGACGAGCCGAATCCCGTCTGGGCATGGGATAGAGATGCTTCAAGTGTGAATGTGAATGTGAAAGTCCTTCAGGCAAGATGGGAAGAGAAAATCTTTTTTTCTTTCTTTTTTTCTTCTTTTCTTTTTGTTGGGACATTTGTTAGCATGATTTATCCACCTTCGCATAAAATTCCCTGAAAAATCATGTCCCGAGACGATGGGCCGAAACCAACAGGGCCTGAGAAAAGGGAAAACTCGAATGTCGAATGCCCATTCGACCTCAGCAATTGCATGTGAGAGTGGGAGGGGTGGGTCCCAAGTTGACAAAGCGCTTCCCAAGCCGAGAACCTGGCGGCAGATAAGCAGGCCAAGCACTCTCCATCTCTGACACGTGCTTTAGGGAGACTCTCAATCTTTGCTTGTGACGACGATCATTCACCCATCTTTCTATCCTGTAGTGTACTGAGAAGAACTCTACAAGGTTGCGGCCGTGACCAAGTGGCGACTACGGAGTGCTCCACATTTTGATATTCAGATTTCAGAATGTCTCTACTGTGATATCTAGATTCTTGAAAGAAAGAAATGAGAGTCTGTTGTTGGCGCAGATGGGAACCCCGCCCTGCCGTGTTCTCGGTGGAGAAAGATGCAGAATGAGCCGCCCCGAGCGCCATCAAAGTGGAGGGGTCCGGCGCAAGCTCCCCGTCCATGTGCTCATCACCCGTTTCCATGGATTTTACATGGTACACATACACTATATCTCATCATCATCCAGCTCGTGATGATCACGTTA
The DNA here is from genome assembly GCA_033297175.1 of Cladorrhinum sp. PSN332. Lineage (NCBI taxonomy): Eukaryota > Fungi > Ascomycota > Sordariomycetes > Sordariales > Podosporaceae > Cladorrhinum > Cladorrhinum sp. PSN332. The sequence goes on from MU858892.1 coordinate 57,515, forward strand.
GGACCTTGGGATTCCCAGGGGACCTTGGTAAGTCAGACAATCGAGGTTGGTATGGCACATGTCAAAATGAATGAATCCATCTCAAGGCGGTGGAATGTCTATCAGAACATAAAACAATAAAAGAACAATGGATATACGGATTGGACTGTACGCACATGTAATAGCAGAATTGATTGGGGTTAGTTGAAGGTTGGGGGCAGCGCCTGACCTCAATGTGACATCCCGGGAGGGTGCCCGTGGTTACAGGGTGTTCAGAGCCACCCACTTCTGGGGGGAATCTGCTTCCAAGTCCCTCCTCTCCACCAACCGGTATTCCCGTCATTCATTCATCGAGGGGGGTGGTTTGTTAGTTTCCATGACATTGACGCTCACAGAAACCCGAACCCGACAGGACCCTACCTTTCCATTTCCATCACCATTTGCATTTGCCCAACCATCTCCCACTCAGAATATCTTCCTTTCGTACCTACAATTATTGGTACCCGTTCGCTCTGCAACTGCACGGTTCAGCCCTGCGACTCCCAAATGACGACGATTTCCTAGAAGCGGAGCCCGCTGGAAAATAACAATACAAGAAAGTGAGAAAAAAAGCAAGATGGAACACTCCAGTCACATGCTGGGGCAAACTCCCTCTTCTCGGTCGCATCAACACTCGACACGCTCGACGACACCTTCGTCCTCGACATCTCCGGCGATGCACCCCCCTCCCATAAACCTGTCGTTGCCGCCCATCTCGCTGTCGCCCGATCTCGACCTAGATTCAACGTCTTCGCTTCTTCCGCCCATCCAACCGCCCCATGAAAAGCCTGCTTCGGGGTCCGGCCAGACGCTACCCTCGCTATCTTCTCTAACGGCCGCAATTCCTCCCTCGACAGCCTCTTCTACATCTACCCCTTCCTCTGCACCCACCGCCAGCACCGCGCCGTCGTCCGCTGCAGCGTCTAGCCCTGCCCCGACGACCCAACAGCACTGGCCGAGCCTCAACCCCTTCACCGCATACTACGTGCCAAGCCACGTGCAAAATCCGGAACCCCCAATGCGCAAAGACTACATCCACGGCCAGAGTCACCAGCGAGCGACTAGCGTCAGTCTGGACGACCCCGGCGTGAGAGCCGCCGCCGAGGCATTGGGACGTTTGAGGACAGGTGAGTTTAAAAGCTCGCAGATTGTACTAGACATAAACACTGACGTTGGATCCGCACACGCAAAAGTGGACACCACGCCCCACGATCGAGAGGCGCGGCGCCACTTGACGCCCGATAGCTTCCATGTGGGCACTCCCGGCTCCATGGACAGCAATCACGATCAGCAACAGCAAAAACAACAAGAGCCCCTGCTGTCGCTTATTACAACGTCGTACCCCAGCATCGCCCCGTTCGCCCCATACATCGAGAGCGCTACCTCGGCATGCAACACGGCGTACAACCAGTCCAAGAACTACTCGCCAGTCATCAAAAGAAATGCAGAGTACCTTGAGGATCGGGTCGTCAAGCCCGTCGCGAAAACGGTTGGAAACATCAGCGGGCCGGGTCTGAGATGGTGGCTGCAGAAGCCCAGCAGGAAGCAGCGCCAGCACGATCTCGACCGAGACAGACAAGGAGTGAAGCGACGAAAGGCCGATCAGGGCGACCGAGAATCGGCGATAGCCGCTCGCGTTCTTGCCGATTTCGACAACGCCGCCAAGGAGAGGCGGACGTCGGTCAGCACCATCGATACCCTTCCCGCATACGACGAGCACAGGTCTCCGGCGTACACGGAGACGGCCGACGATCCCATGTCGCCCAGAAATGGCGTGCCGACTGGCACGAAACTGTGGGTCGTGACGTCTGGCCTGGGTGTTGCCATGAAGGACGAGAGCAAGAAGAAGATGCGGACCCTGATTCAGGTGCTGAACGCCAGGAACAGCCAAGTATCTGATTTTCTGGGAAGCTTGACCAAGGCTATCGAGGAGTACGACGGCACCGTCCCGTCCGGCAGCAACCAAGACACGGCCATGACGGGCCAGGAGGAACAGAACCGCAGCGAGCTCACCAACAGGATACAATGGCTGATTGGAAGCATTCACGGAACGACAAAGACGGTCGTTGACGTTGTTGACAAGCAAGCCGCCAGCGTTCTACCCACAAACGTCAAGCGTGTCGTCCACGGATGTCTTATGAGCTTGCCCGCTCAGTTCAAGCTCATGGCCCAACAGGAGCCACCAGCGCGCGAGGATCAGAATAGCAACGACGAGGGGACAGTGGTCAGGAACAACGCCCACAAGGCGCTGCTGCTTGCAAAGGCTTCTTTGCGCATGATGACTCAGATCACCGACGTTCTCAACATGACGCTCACCAGTGCCGAGGATTGGTGCCAGAAGCAAGGAAACCAGGAGGGCGAGAAGGCTGCTCCTCCCATGATGGACTATGAGCCATGCAACTGCAGCGGCGACGTCAAGATGTCGGGTTGAAGGCGGAAACATATTTTTTCGCAGAGAGGAAAAGAAAATTTGGTCGACCGGTTAGAGAAAGAAGAGAGAAAAGAAAACGGAGCGAGCCCCGGCAACGTCGACGGGTATACAAAAGCACAAAAGCACAAAAGCAACAAAACGGCACACATCCACCCACCTCAGGCATTTATTTCCTATGCATCATATCATCATCATCACCATCAACCTACATCGTCATCGCGACAAAGATTTTTTTTTTCCTATTCCGCACAAAGCCCTTTTTATCATACTCGTTTAGTTATTCTGTGAACACCACACACGCTCCCTCCATTTCCTAGCACACTGAAAAAATCAGTTTTCTTCTTTTCTTGATTGGGAGCATTGGGGACTTTTCTTCATTCCTTGGTTCTTTTTCCTATAACGTTTTTGACTATCACCGCTCACTCCTCCGACGGACATATTACCTACACATATATCAGGGAGTGTGCCTATTTTTTGGGTTGTGGAAAGGAAATAAGGGAGATGGGAGTTTTGAGGTGTGTGGGATTGAAGCAGACGGGGAATTTCGGGGTATTGGAATTGGACGGGGAACGGGTCTCGTTATTGGAATTGAGTATTTAACTACTTTGGACCACACTATGAAAGTTTGAACCTGAATTTGAGCACTTGTTATTCTGTCTTTTGCGTGTTGAAGTTTGTTGTGTTGTGTGGAGATGATGGGATAGGTACGGTTATGATCCAACCAATAATGGCTTGGGGCTTTTTGCGACATGGGAAAGAAGTGAAACGGCGTTTGCACTTGTAATCCAATTCATCAAAACACCACTGTTCAACCGGAAAGCCATGCCGCCGCCGCGAAAAAATAATCTCCTTCTCTGCTTTGACGCGTTCGGCACGCTGATCAAACCGAACCAGCCCGTTTTGAAGCAGTACGCAGACGTGGCGGAAGAGTGCGGATTGAAGGGGTTGGACGCGTCGCGGCTGCGGGCTTCGTTTGGAGCCGCGTACAGAGCCGAGTCGAAGGCGCATCCGAACTTTGGGAGGGCGAGCGATATGGGGGGTGAGAGGTGGTGGGGTAATGTATGTTTTTTTTTTTTTTTTTTTTTTTTTTTTTTTTTTTTTTTTTTTTTGTTGTGTGTTTTTTTTTTTTTTTTTTTTGGTTTTTTTTAATTAAATTTTTTATGGATTTATATATATGTATTTAACATTATATTAAAACAATAAAAAAAGTAACTCAGT
>MU858892.1:61191-159868 GCA_033297175.1 Cladorrhinum sp. PSN332
AGCCCCTACCTATATTTGGGTGGGGGCGCTTTTTTGTGGGTTTTTGGTTGTGGGTTTTTTTTTTTTTTTTTTTTTTTTTTTTTTTTTTTTTTTTTTTTTTTTTTTTAATCTTCGTTATATATCACTCTGGCGGGTCTCTCACTAACATATTTTACTCTTTGTCAAGGTTATACAATCCACTTTTCTCCCTTTGTTGCCTGCATCTCAAAAGGAAGTGCCTCCGCAGCTGACCAAGAAACTGTTGCGCCGGTTTTCGTCTTTGGAGGGGTACGATTTGACGGTACCTGATCTCGGTTCTCTGCTGCGGAGGATAAAGTCCAGAAGGGAAGGACAAACGATCGTGGGCGTTGTTACGAATTCGGATGACCGGATACCGGGGATTTTGACGAGTTTCGGGTTGGACGTTTCTCCGTTTCGGTACGGCCGGGGGAGTCCTTCAGCAACGAGAAGGCATGATGTAGATTTCCACTGCATGAGTTACGACGTTGGGTTCACGAAGCCGAGCAATGTTATCTTTGACGCCGGCATGGTCATGGGGCTGTCCCTCGCGGAGCGGGAGAGGGAAAAGGAAGGGTGGATAAAAGTTTACGTGGGCGACGAGGTCGGGAATGATCTTTTGGGGGGTTCCGAGGCCGGATGGCACACGGTTTTGGTTGCGGATGAGGAAGCGGACGGGATCGGGGAGAGGGTTCCGGAGGGGTTGGAGGATTTGGAGGACCGTCGGGGAGAGAAAAGGGAGCTGGAAGACGTTTTTCCGTGCAACGGGATCGGACTCGACGGGGAGGACCACAGCGGCGAGATACGGAAGATGAGGGCTGGGAGTTTGAGAGGGGTTTTGGAGTGGTTTGGAAGGCATTGAGCATACCGAGACCCGGCCGAGTTTCTCGACACGGATTATCGAGCGAAGCGAGGCCGGGGGTTTGGGGGCTTGCCCCCATCAATACACAAACGTATCCAAGGTTACGGGCTAAACAAACGTTCAAAGAGTATACTGTATTGCTTCGCTAATCTATTGTGAGGTGTCTATCTAAAGGTTCAAATATACGAAGCCGGATCGTGGCCATACTCATAAGTGGTAGTATACGTCGTTTCCGACCCGTCGATATACGAGAGGGCGTTGGCGTTGGCCTGCTCGTTCATCATGTTGATGGTGTGGTTTGCCGCCATCTGCTGCTCCATCATTGCCAGAGTGGCGGCGTCTGACTGTTGCTGCTGCTGCGTGCCGTAGGGGTCCGCTCCGTACATTCCCTCCTGACCGGCAGGCTCACCCCCATATTGTTGTTCCTCCCCTCCTCCATATTGTTGTTCCTCCCCTCCTCCATACTGTTCTTCCCCTCCTCCTCCAAACTGCTGTTCTTGTCCAGCTGCTGCATACTCCTCACCTGCCCCATAGTTCTCCCCTCCATCCTCATAACCTCCTTCTTCATATGTTGTCTCTTCCCCGCCCCCACCAAAGTCAAGTTCCTCCCCGCCACCGCCAAAATCGCCAACGTCCTCTCCGGTGGTAGCAGCTATCAAAATGCGGGTCAGCCCGCCAACGGCAGCCATGGCGCCTACGCCGCCTAGGGCTTTTAGGGCTGTTGAACCGGAGGAGGACTTCTTGGCGGCGGCGGCGGTGGTGCTGCCGCCTCGGTTGGCTGGGATGCCTCCTCTTATGCGACCGTTTTTGCGACGGGGTTGTTGTTGTAGTTGTTGTTGAGGAAAGCCAGGCTGTTGTTGGACAAATGGCTGTTGTACAAACGGTTGTTGTGGTTGTTGAGGAAAGCCAGGCTGTTGCTGTTGCTGGGAAAAAAGGGTTTGTTGTCGTTGTTGTTGTTGGGGAGGCTGTTGTTGAGGGAAAGGGGTTTGCTGCTGTTGAGATTGGAGGTGATGTTGTTGCTGTTGAGAAAAGGGTTGTTGCTGTTGATGAGGGAAGGGTTGGCTTTGGAAGGGAGGTTGTTGCCGTTGGGGAAATGGCTGTGGCTGTTGTTGGGGAATAAGAGGCTGTTGCTGGGGAAAAGGGGGTTGTTGTTGCTGCTGCTGTTGTTGAGGAAAAGGAGGTTGTTGCTGGGGAGGCTGTTGCTGAGGAAATTGTTGCTCTGCTTGAGGTTGGCCTTGGAAGGGAGGTTGCTGCTGGGGAAAAGGGGGTTGAGCTTGACCTTGACCTTGGAGGGGAGATTGCTGCTGCTGAACAGGTGAATTTTGAGGCTGAGCTTGACCTTGAGTTTGATTGGCTTGTTGAGGTTGAGGGAATTGTTGCTGCTGTGCTGTTCCCGCAGCAGGAGAGAATGGAGCCTGCGCCTGACCGGGTTGAGTTTGGGGTTGTTGGGGCTGTTGAGGAAGCTGCTGCTGCTGTTGTTGAGGAAAAGGAGGTTGTTGCTGGGGAGGCTGTTGCTGGGGAGGCTGTTGCTGGGGAGGCTGTTGCTGGGGAGGTTGTTGCTGGGGAGGCTGCTGCTGAGGAAATTGTTGCTCTGCTTGAGGCTGGCCTTGGAGGGGAGATTGCTGCTGGGGAAAAGGGGTTTGAGCTTGACCTTGACCTTGGGAGGGAGATTGCTGCTGCTGAACAGGTGGATTTTGAGGCTGAGCTTGAGCTTGAGGTTGATTGGCTTGTTGAGGTTGTTGAGGGAGTTGTTGCTGCTGTGCTGTACCCGCGGCAGGAGAGAATGGAGCCTGTGCCTGACCGGGTTGAGTTTGGGGTTGCTGGGGCTGTTGAGGAAATTGCTGCTGCTGCTGCTGCTGCTGCTGGGGAGCAGCAGGATCTTGCGGCTGGGTTTGACCTTGAGCCTCGGTTTGGGGAGGCTGTTGAGGAGACTGTTGCTGCTGACCGTGAAGAAGAGCCGGCTGTTGAGGCGGCGTCTGCTGCTGTTGCAATATCTGCTGTACCTGCGGCTGACCATGCTGAGGCTTGGGAGCAACGATAGGAACGGGCTGGCTGAGTGCTTGAAGCTGAGCAAAACCCTGTTGCAGCTGCGACATTTGTCCTCCGGGTTGGCTTTGGGACTGGGTGCGCGCGTGTGTTTGTGCTTGCTGCTGAGTTGGAGTCTGAGGAGCAAAAGCGGTTGCTTGTCCCGGTTGAGGCTGTTGTGCCTGACCCGGGGCTTGACTGGGAACAAAATACACTTGGCCTTGGGCCGAGGAAAAGAATTGTTGAGGTTGCGCCTGCGGAGACATTGGAACGGCAGAGACGGGACCTTGACCCTGGCCTTGAGGCTGTGTTTGACCCTGCGGTGAGGGACTGCCGGTGAGGTTTTGCCCCTGGAACTGGGCAGACGCCTGAGGAAATGGTTGTTGATGTTGTTGCTGTTGTGGCTGGGTTTGGCCAGGCTGACCTGCCGTCTGTGGTTGCCCCTGAGCACTGATTTGGTATCCCTGCTGGGGAGAGAATGGACGCGGCTGTCCCTGCCATTGCTGAGGACTGCCGGGCTGGATTGCGGACCAAGCTTGAGGTTGAGTGTGAGCTTGGGGAGACGTGACAGTCGGTTGTTGGTGTTGCTGCTGCGCAGGCTGTTGAGGACTCATGGGTGATGCTCCACTCCATTGTGTTTGACCCTGGACTTGTCCTTGTCCCTGGACAGGTGACCAGATTGGAACTTGCGGCTTCTGTTGCTGCTGCTGCTGGACCGTGCCGTTCCAGGTCTGTTGGTGAGACAACTGCCCCGGTACCGGCTGCATTTGACCAGCTCCAGCTTGCCATCCCTGACGAAGTTGTTGCTGCTGCTGTTGCTGTTGCTGGGTCTGTGCTGCCTGCTGTGCTTGTGCTTGTGCCTGTGCCTGTGCAATCTTTTGTTGTTTTCTCTGCTCGGCAGCTTGTTGAGCGGCGACCTGGGCATTGGTGGCTGCCTGGTGAGCACTCGAGGCGGCGCTCTTGATGGCGCCCCCGAGGCGGCTGGCAGTCTTCTTGCTCCACTTTACCGTGTCCTTGCTAAAGACCGAGTTGGCAAAGTCTCCAAACTTTTGGCCGCCCCCGGCGGTGCTTGGTGTTCTGCCGGGTTTGGTTCCCGGCCCGGGCGCCATGGGACTTTGAACCACCGGCATGCCGGGTTGTCCAGTTACGGGTACTAAAGGTCGCATAGCGCCAACTTGAACGTTGACGGGCGGCTGGGACGTTGGGAAGCTGTACTGGGGAGACATTGGGGTAGTGGTGACGGGGAAAGAGGCCGAGGGCATGAACATGGGCATGGCGGGGGTGGCCGAAGGACCACCCGGGACAGGCTGCTGGGCGGCTATCATGGATGCTGGTCTGCCGGGGTACGAAGCTGTTGAATACATCACACCGCCCGTCATCTGAGGCGGAGGAGGTGTGGGGGAAGCCGCCACCGGCATGAACGGACTGGGCGTGGCCGGACCTGGAGTTTGCGTTGATGTGATTGGGGTGGGCATCGCCGTCGTCGTCGTCGCGGGCGTCGACATGAGCGGAGAAGAGATGACGGGTGAAGGTGAGTGAGCAAGGGGGAAAGAGGCGACCGGAGCAGCCGCGACGGCAGCAGCGGGGTATCCATATTGCGTCTGAGGAGAAGGATTGTGGGGGAAGCCAGGATTTTGCGGAGGAGGCGTCGGTCGCACAGGTGCATGTGCAGACTCGGAAAGGATGAGACCTTCGTGGTCCGGGGGCGGCGTCTTCTCAACGGGGATAAGACCGTCATTCTCGGTCAGCGAAGACGGCTTGCCGGACGGCGCGGTCGCGACGGGCTCGCACCCCGGCAGCTCGGCAACGAATGCCGGGGGAGGAGTGTATGCGAGCGGCTTCCTCGAAAGAGATTGGACGCGGTGTGGAAGCGGACTTGGAGAGTTACTTGTCGTCGGGGGAATAGGAGTAGCAGCATTGCCCGCAACGCTCATGCTTGTCATGGCTGATGCCAAGTCGTTGCCGTTGGCGCCGTATTGAAGAGGCTGCTGGTAGTAAAACTGCTGCTGCTGTTGTGCATGTGGCTGTTGGTGTGGCTGTTGCTGCTGCGGATACATGTACTGCGGTTGCTGCTGCTGCTGGGCTGCAGGTGATGACTGGTAAATGAGATTGGGTTGATTCTGGGGCTGAAATTGTTGGTAATATTGTTGTTGTTGTTGTTGCTGTTGCTGTTGCTGCTGCTGCTGTGTTTGTTGATGTTGATGCTGTTCAGGGGGGTGATAAGGGGCTTGCTGGCCGTAGCCGGTTGCAGTGGTGTTATTCATGGCTGTGTGTGAGTCTTTTTGAACCAAGATCCGATGACAAGTGTGTGTGAGAGAGAGGGAAGGGAGAGAGAGGGGGACTCGGGCGGTAAAGGCCAAGACCCCTCATTCAGCTCAGCTGAAATCGATTTAGGCTAGCTCGGGCTGGATTGGATCGACAGGGGTATCTGAATGGTCCCATCACCGAGCCCTGGTGCAGTGCTTGGCAAATTCCCATAGTCCCGTTGGCCACCAAGAATCAAAGAGCCCAATTTTGCTTGAATGCATCAAACAAGGCTCTTCGATTTCTTGATGTGCTACCAGCGTGTCGGCCTGATTGCGCCATTTGGCAAAGTCCTGCATGTATGTCCTGAAGTGAGAGTCTGAAAGCACAGCCGCAGCTCTGATTGTCGCGTTTTCCTTTCAACTTCTGAGCCTCGGGCGTAGAGATACTTGTCAATGAAGATGCGGTTTTCGTTTGAGATTTCCCTTATGCTTGTGTTAGTTCCTCTTCTTCTTCTTGGCCATGGTGATATTTTGGTCTCTGCAGATAATGATATTGGGAGTGTGTCAGAAAGACTTTTATTCTGTAAATATATCTGCACGGGTAGTTATATAGGATCGTTTGTAACAAAACATTCCGAGAACAAAAAAGACTACCTTGATTTATTTAGTGGGAGTCTCGGCCAGGTAGTTGGCAATCTCGGGCTTGTTCCAGTCCGAGTTGCACTGCTGCTCCGAGGCCAGATTTGTGAAAAACTCCCACGGCGTCGGCGCCGGCGGAGGCCAGTTTGCGGCATTGCAAGTCGCCGTCGTCCACTTGTCTCGAATCTCTTCAAAGATTTTGTATCGCTGGTTGTTCAGCTGCTTCGCCGTCTTGTTTCTGAGACCTTCGCCCTGGTTGATCTTCTGACAGACGGTGGCAAAGTGCCTGACGTACAGCTGGAAGTGAGTGTTGGTCCTGGTTACGGGCCTCGCCGCGACTTTCCGGTCTGGAGCGCTCCCGTGCTTGGAGGCTATTCTCGTGTACGTAAAGTCTCGCACGGCCAGGTACTTGTCGATAAAGCGCCGGTGGCTCTCGGCAAACTCTCTCACCTGGTCGGTTGCGTGTTTCAGGGCGTTGAGGATGTCCTGCGCGCGGCTGGGGTCGATTCTTCCATAGGCGTGTTTGAAGGCCAGTCGAAAATATGCGCTTCTTTTGGCATCGTGTCGCTTCTCGATGCTCTTGTTGACGATAATCTGGCAGTCGTTCTTGAGATCTCCCCCGTGGATCAGAGCGTTGATGATGTTGAAGCGTTCCGTGAACCGCGAAGAGCCCGCTCTGGCGTAGGCCGTCGCCGGCGAGGCGAGGATGGCCTGGCCCGCATTTTTCAGATCCTGCAGTGTGCCCGCGAGGCTTGAAAACTCATCCCGCTGGGCCGTTATCGAGTGCAGAGCCCTCATGCGGACGTCGGTCCACTTGTTGGCCGGGCTGTCTGTGGGGGGTTCGGGAGGATTGTTTTTCTCCTCTTCCTTCTCCTTGTCCTCCTGCTCGCGGTCGTCTATCTTCTTTTGAAGCTCGGCCACCTTTTCGTCGTGCGCCGTCTTCAAGCCGCCCAGCTCTGCTGCGTGCTTGGTCAAGAGCTGCAGACGCTCTTTTTCGAGCTGCGCTTTCTCGCCCCGGGCCTTTAGTAAGTTCTGACGCGTGGCGAGCAAAGCCCGGTCGTTCTGGCTTTTTTCGTTTCGGATTTCCTGTCCCTTTTCCCTCTCGGTCACTCCTATAATCTTCCACCTGACCGCCACGCCGTGCAAGACGTCCAGCCCCTTGAATGCGGCCGAGTTCATTATGACCACGCTTGCTATGTCCAAACCTGCGAGGGCGTTGATGCAAGTCATATTCTCCTGCGAAATTGCCTCGTTTTTGATGATTGCCGTAGGTATCGGATGCATCCCGCTCTCCTCTTTGGTCGACATGAAGGCCTCCTGCCACGCCTTTCCCAGCTTTTCGCTCGCCGACGGCTCGGAGGCGTCCACCCCCAGGGGGACCGTGAGGCAGAGCGTCTTGTGAGCCTCGGTATCAATCTTGACATAATTCGCTTTTTGACGCGCATTGGTGGTGTCGTACCAGTCAACCGTGTAAGCCTCATCAAAGAGTTTCCAATAGGGGCTGTTTGGCTGGTTCTTTCGATTCGCCGGCAGCGACATGGCCTGTTGGACCATGAGGAGGTCGCGCGCCCGCAACACGGCTTCATTCCCTCCGTCTCGGATTCTCGGGTCTCCCGGCGGCCCCGGCGGCGGTACTTTGGGAGGCATGATGGTGTCAACAAGGGGAAACGGCCAGGCAATTACTAGTTGTGTGACTGATTTAGGTTTTACATTGACAAGAATAATACCACCAACACACCAATGCTATATAAGATCTGAACCCTCAAGTCTCTGGGAACTTGCAACGTCCGGTTCCGGCAGAACAAAGACCCTTGTCCTTGTTGCCGGCTCCGACCACGGATTTCAGCCCAAACCACTCAGGGCCGAACAAGCCATTACCAAGATATGGACTATCGAGCGAAGCGAGGCCGGGGGTTTGGGGGCTCGCCCCCATCAACACAAAGAAGAGAATGATACCACGTATTGGTAGCGGCCCAAAGTCTGCATGTCCCTTTTTAGACAAGTAACTACGGCAGCAATGGGTGTTCGCGAGCACCGGGATAGCGATACGAGATCAAAAGAATCCAAGCATCCGAGGAAAAAGGATTTACTCGGTAAGCCGCTAAAAGCAAACAGAGACTTTGAGGCATCAATCCGCCGGCGGGTTAAACTCCAAATATGCGGCAATGCTGCTCTGGGGCTGGGGCCAGAACCCGGTCGTCCGCTGATGCTTCGCCTGGAGGGTGATCTTGTCCCAGCTCTCGCCCTTGTGGTGCCAGTGCTGCTGGACCTCGTCAAAGGCCCTGCGCCGCAGCCTTCTGAGGTCGTCGATGGCTCTCTGGTTGGTCAAGTCGGGCTTGGCGCAGAAGCGGGCAAAGTCCATGGTGAAGGCCTCAAAGTGGAAAGTGGGCGCGTCCAGCCTCTTGAGGAGATTTTCCGGCGTGAGGGCGTCTATCGGGGGCTTGACGCCCTTGACGGGCCGGTAGTGCCCCGAGTTGATGCCTCTTTTGATTATCCCCGTCTCCTGGTCTCGGGCGTAGATGTACTTGTCAATAAACCCTCGGCACCCCTGGGCGATCTTCCTCACGTCCGGGTCGTGGTGGTCCAGGGCGTCGAGGATGTTTTGGGCGTACCTGGGCGGTATCCCGTACACCTCCTCGAAGGCGAGCCTGAAGTATTCGTTTCTGTCCTGGTCGTGGCGCGCCGTGATGTCTCGGTTGACCACGATGCGGCAGTCGTTCTTTAGGTCGCCTCCGTGCACGTACGCGTTGATGATGGACATGCGGTCTTCGAAACGCCGGCCGGGGTCTCCGCCGTACGTCGGCACGCCCTTGATGATGCGCAGCCTCACGGCTTTCATGGCTGCCGTCTCCACCACGTTTATCGTGTCAGACTTTGGCGCCTCGGCCATGCGACTCAGCGTTCTCATTCTGATGTCGACCCATTTATGACCGCCGCCGTCCACCTCAAGGCCGCCGTACGGCACGGGCGAAGGCGCCGGCGGTGGTGCAGGTGCAGTCGCAGGCGCCGGTGCGGGTGGTGCAACCAGTGTAGGCGTTGGCGGTAATGATGGCTTCTCAGATTCAAACTTGGACCACCTATCCAGGAGCTGTCTGTTTTGCTCGCGCAGCGCCTCCATGTCCTTTTTGTGATTCTGCTCGGCTTCCTCCTTGGCCCGCTGCGAGCTTCTTCCCGCGTCCACGGCGTCCTCCTTGGCCTTCACGGCGGCCCTCAGCCTCTTTCGGGTTTCCACAATCTGCAGCTGGGCTATCTGCTTCCTGATCTTCTCCTTGACGTAACCGCCCTGCACGTAAGCCATCAAGTTCTCGGCCGGTCCGTTGGAGTAGATTGCTCTGTTTTCCCCGATGCCGTGCGTGGCATAGTGACGCAGATCCGTCTCGGCCTTTTCGTTGAGCATGATGACGGGCCTCATGGGGCCCGTTGCGGGTTCGAGGAGGGACTGGTGGGTTTCCACGGCTTCCTCCCACGCCTTGGCGAGTGCCTCGCCTGCTCGTTCCTTGTCCGTCAGCTTGTCCCTGGGAAAGCCGGGGATGAACACGAGAATGTTTTGCGTGTCCATTTCGGCGGTGGCTCTGAAATCCTCGACCTGCCGGCTCAGGGGGCGGTCAAAGGCGCCGTACCAGTCAAACCAGAACGTCTCGGAAACCGCCTTGAGCGTGTTCTCAAAGACGTATATCGGCGGCTCAAAGCGCTCCGTCAGGTGCATTCGCTCTCGCACCCGTTTCAAAAGATCAGATGGTTCCTCGTCGTACAAATCCTCGTCTCCGTCTGCAAACTCCAAATGATACAAAGGTGAGGGTCCATCCCATTGTTGGATTTCCTCGTCACCACCATCATCATCATCATCATCATCATCATTATCATCATCGTAATCATCCTCCCCTTCCTCCCCTTGGCTTATATTCATGCCGGCGAGTCTTGATGCAATGTTTGCTGCTGCAGATGACGGTCCGGGCCCCGCCGCGCCAAACAGTTCCGGTGCTGGCCCTCCCGGAATGAGTGCATTCGCCAGCTTTTTTGCCTTTTTTCTTTGCTTGCTCCTTGCAAGATTTTTCGCCTTCCTTTTCCTCTCGGCGGCCGTGTCTTGGTTACTGTTGCTCATGATGATGATGATGATGTTTACGTATCGACAAGTAATGATAATAATAATGATGACTGAATTTGGTTTTCTTTTTGAGGTGGTGGGTAAATACATGTATGTATATGCAGAGATGTCTTGACATGGCCATTTGCGAGCTTCCGGTTGCGGAAAGACAAAGAAATGACAGGAACAAAGAAAACAAACAAAGAACGGACTTTCAAATCCTCAGGGCGCTTTGCCAAAATAGCTCTGCTCCAAGTGTCTCGACGCCGGCCACTCAAACGTAACCTTTTGCCAATTCGTCTTTGGTGGACGGATAGTGTGCGGTTGCCAGTTGGGCCTCTGCTGGGTGGCTGGGTCTGGATTCGGCCACCTGACGATGAACAGGTTCGGATCGTTATTGGCGCAGAACGGGGTAGCAACCCAGTGGGTGTTGCAAGCATCAAAGACGTCCTGACGGAGCTTGGCCAGGTCCGTCAGCTGCGTCGGGAGCCCCTTTGGGTTCGCCGCCGGGTGCACCAGCGTGTCGTAGACGGAACAGAGGTTGGCAAAGGCGTTCATGTACTTGCACCACGCCCTCTCCGGGCCGTCCAGCGTGTTCTGCATGATTTTCTTTTCATTCTCCCCCCACAGGGCTATCTTGTTTTGCCCTCGGTTGCATTCGTTGGCGTCGAAGATGGCTTTTATCCTGTCGCAGTAGGCCGCGTAGTTGCTCACGTACTGGTTGATAAAGTTCTCGTGCTCCTGCAAGAGGTCGCCGTGGGGCATGGGCGTCGTCGAATACTTGATCCTCCACATTATGTTGTACATGGCCGACGCGGAAGCAGCGGGGATGCCGCCGTAGGCCGCCGAATAGATGGTCCGGAACCACTGATAGGCCCAGTGGCTGTAGCGCTGCCTGAGGATCCCGTCTTGCAGCACGAGCCTGCTGTCGGTGAAGACGTCTCCGCCGTGGATGAAGTCGTTGACGGCCAGGCTCGTCCAGTGCCGGCCCGCGCCGGGTATCTGCAGGGGCTCCTGGTGCCTCATCTTGCGTATCTTGTCGGTGCACAGCTTGTGAGCCAGGCCCATGGTCCACGAGTCAATGGCTCGAAATCGGACATCAACCCAAGAACCGGCCTGCTTGGCGTTGGAGATGTCATCCACCCTGTTTCCCGCGGGGACGGGGAGGCCCGGGGGTACCAGCCACGGCGCCGGTGCGGGCTGCGGGCCAGCCGCCAGTGCCGTCGCCGCCGCGTCTGCTGCTTGTTGCGTTGCCTTTGCTGCTTCTATTCTCGCCGCCTTTGCTGCCGCCGTCTAGGCCTTCTGATTAGCCGCCGAGGCCGTTAGAGCTTTCTGAGCCGCCTTGTCGGTCGGCCTCATGATGGGAGCATGAACAGAACTGGGCCTCGGGGCGTAGACCTTTTTGAGTTGGTCAAAGGCTATCTTTCGAAGCTCGGCCTCCTGCCCGCCTTTGGATGGGTTGGGGAGCGTCTCAAAAAGGTGGAGCGTGGTGTTGGTATTCCAACTGTTTAGTGTCGCTTCGATGGCCGGACTCGCTGGTCCCATACGAACGGAGGGGGCGCGTTGCCATCTGAAAGGTGGGCTTCGGGATCAAAGCCGGGCCCCAGTGCTGGTATTGGGGCCGTGGCTGGGGCTGGTTCTGGTCCTGGTCCCGGTCCTGCCATTTTGCCGTCGCCGGTTTGTGTGAACTCGAGTCTGATATTGATCTGATGCTGGCTTGTTGGCCTTTCACAGCCAAGGTATGTAGGTATTCACCAGGATGAGAAGAGGAACCCCTTACAATTGAACGTGTACTTTGACTCCATTTGCCGGTTGCGGTCATGTAAACACAGAAAAGGAACAGAGAAGTATTCTTTGGAACAACTGTCAAATCCTCCGTCCCTTTGTTGGCAGCCCTCGAGCCCTTGTACAGCCGGCCTTTTTGAACCTTTGTTACATGTAGCGGCCCATATATATATATATATATATATATATGCCTCGAGAGTACTGTTTCTCCCACTGGGTGGGCCACCATGTGGCAACGGTTCGTCAACAGCAAAGCCCCTTTTATTTTCCAAAGGCCTGCGGGTTCTTTGGAAGCTGCATTTTATGTTTCACAAAGCTGTTTTTATTTATACATGACTTTTGTATTTAACCTCTCTAAAGACGTCTAAGCTGCGTGGTCTACTCCTTCTGGATGGTGAGGTTGCCTTGGCTGTCGTGAAGAACGGCGACCTTTCCGGAAGGGCACTGCGTAAAATCGATTTCGAGCTTTTTGCCGAGGGCGACGGGCCGTTGCAGACTGATGTCGACCGTGACGGCGTCGCCCGGCTTGCCCTCGGACGTGTCGACTACACCAAAGTACTGCTTGTACGCGGTGAAGGCGGCCGTGGACCCGTTGGGGGCGGTGCCGGTCTGAAAGGTGTTGGATCAAATCTTGGGCTGGATCCCGCCCGTGTTGATCGAGGGGGGCGCGTTGAAAATGGCGTGCCTCTGGTCATGGTTAGAGCTGTTGTTAATAACAATGGTGTACTTGCTCATCTTGGAGAGTGATGAGTGGTTTGTGGAAGGGTTTAGGAGGTGGTAGGTAGGCTTGAGATCTTGTCTTGTTTGATGTGTGGAATCTATCATTCAAAGAGAGAACTGGACGGGTTTAAGTACATCTGATGAGCTCGAAATCGGACCTCTCAAGACGCTACTCCTGCAGTCCGAGCACTGACGCATGCAACTATTGGTGCCACCAAGGGTTCACCTTGCCGGAGGGAGGCCGTAGTGGTCTAAAGTTATTACACGTTTTCCATCAACAACCAATCCGGCGAGCCCCCAAGGCCAGGCCACAATCATGCTGCCCAAGAGCTACTGTGCGACATGCGGGGTCTACGACATGGCCTCGGAGCCAGCCAACAGCGACGTGGGCCGGGGCGAGACTACCAGCGGAACTGAGGTGATCGATAACAGAGGGATTGCGCTGAGCTCCCGAACAAGACAAGTTCTTCTTGGGCTTCACGCCATGTTCACCCCGCAGCCCACCCAGAGGGGCGAGATTGCACCCTCAACCACCTTTTACGTGGCCGTCGCCGACGCCGAACCGCGCGACCCGGTTGGGGAGACTTTGAAAAAACCACCGACCTGCAGGGTGGATTTTGCTGAGCTGGCGAGGGACCATGTCCTCCGTTGTATCCGAAGATTCCGATTCTAGAGCCGTGCACGTAAATGGTAACGCTTCTGGCAGTGATACGGAGGCCGCTGCGGCTTGATTAGAAGGATGAAATTCAAGCCTTGTTTAGGTGTCCTAGAATGTAAATGGGCGGTTTTGAAAATAAATAGGTCTTGTTGAGAATATATAAGCCTTTTTGGATATAGATGAGCCAAGTATAGGTCCCTACAAATAAATAAAGCTTCTTAAATATAGTCACGGCTTCTAAGAAACAAACACGGCTTCTCAAGATCACAAACCTCCTCCCTCATCAACACGACTCCCTCTTGTCAAGACTCTCACCCCCCGTGACCCTGTCCGTGTATGTCTTCTCTAGAAACCCTAAAAACCTGTCAACGTCGGCAGCATTCGACGCGATGCCAAACGAAACCCTTATGGCGCCCGCAGAAGGCAGCCCCAGGAGCTCGATAAACTGATCCAATCCCCCGCTCAATTTTTTTACTCTGGTCAGCCTCTTCAGAGCAGTCTCCCCGATGCCCAAAGCATACTCCCCTGCCCCGGGGTTGCAAAAGCACCCTGTTCTGAGAGAAATCCTCGCGGCCGCCGATTCGATCCCGACTAGCCTCTCGTCCACTATCTTCCCCTCGGCGTCGAGGATATTAAACGCCACCGTGCCGCCCCTCATTTTGGACTCGGGACTGCCGTACATCCTAACCATAGGTCTCCCGTCACCGTGCTTCATCGCTTTTAATCTGAGCATGAACCATCCGGTCAGACATTTGACTCTCGTTTCGATGACGTCCATTCTTACAGAGCCAGAAATCCAATCCAGGCCGAATTTCACGTCGGGGATGGAAAGAAAGTTTACCGTCCCGTCTTCGTACCGTTCCGGCGACTCGGAAGAAAGCATCGAGTGCCACTGCACGCCGACCGCAACGGCTTGGACTGTCCCCCCCGCAAACCAGGGACGGGGGCTGAGTCGAGAGAGAGCAGTTTTCTTGGCCACCAGACAGCCTACGCCCGTCGGGTAGCCGAACAGCTTGTAAAAGCTGACGAGCAGGAACTCGGGTTTCACGAGGGACAGGTCGAGGGTGGAGGTGGGGAGGTAGGCTGCCGCGTCCAGGAGGACGTCGTAGCCCTTTTGCTGGGCTAGAGTCACGAGGTCGAGGGGGTGGCGGATGCCGGTGAAGTTTGATTGGGCTGGGTAGGCGAAGAGGCCTTGGGTTTTGCCTTTTTGTTTTGGCCAGGGGGTTTGTTTTTCTTGGTGTAAAGTGTGCGTGGAGGACCGGCGGGGGATGCAGCCTGATATTACGCGGTTGAAGAGTCCTCGTCCTCGGGCACCGACTGTGTTTGGGGATAAAGCGGCCATCACTTTGTTGGTGTCGAGTCTGAGGGATGGCGTTTCGAGGGGGATGTATGTGGTTTTGGTTCCCTTTGAGGCCGCCATCACCCGGATGCCGTTGATGGAGTTGTGGTTGTCTGCCGTGAGGACCAGCCGCTGGTTGGGTTGGAAGGGGTAGGATTCCCCGACCAGACGGGCGGCCCCGCTGGCGTTGGGGGTGAATATCACGACATATTCCTCCGGAGATGCGTTGAGGTGTGATAGAATGCGGGCGCGGGTTGTGTTGATTTCTTCTGTGGCGGCTTGGCTGCTTGGGTTGACGGAGTGAGGGTTTCCGTAAAGTTGTGAGGTGAGACGGGAGGCGTGATGGAGGTGTTGGGACTGGGAGGCCAGGCTGGAGCCGGTATAGTCCAAGTAGACGTGGTCTTGGGCGTCGAGATGAGAGTACTCCGTCTCGCGGAGCGTGTCAATGCAGGATGTGGTGGCATATTCTGGGAAGACGTCGGTGATAGCCATGGTTTCGGTTCTCAAGTCGAAGCCGCCGGTAAGTGGCGTTATGTCCGCTCACGCTCTTAACTTTTCAAGCCAGGGTTCAGGGGTCAAGGGGGTGTATGGGTAAGGTATAAAAAAAGTAAGCAGCCAAAATTTTAACGATCTTGAATCAGCTTATTCTGAGACGTGATGGAGCAAAACAGATGTTAAGAGCGCAGTGGAAGGCTCCTTATACTTGGCTTCCTCCGACGATCTCCGGCCGAGTTTACCTTGCCCTTTTCCCATGGAGGAAGTTGGCTCCTACGCCTCTCGTCCAATCAATCATGTGGATGCCTGAGAACGGCCGGCGCGAGGTACATTCACCCAATTCACCCAAATCAACCACCTTTACGATCGTGATCCTTGGCCATGCGTGTCAGCATCATATGCCGAGTCTTTTTTCGTTCGGCCCACCACCAAGCCCCATCGGCCTGTCAGGGCCGACTTCCAATACACACTCCTCTTCTCAATAGACTTGCGGTGTGGTTACACTTGCAGCATTCCATGGTTGTCGATACTGGCGCCCTCCTTCGTGCAGAATACCTAATGTCGCTGACGGGCATGGAATTCAACGTCGTGATCTCACCCATCAGGTTGTCAGCCCTAGGTGGGTAGTGAGGTAGACAAGCAGAAGAATGAGTCTTCACTGCGGAAACCGACGCACGGGTGTGTATGATTTTAGAATTTATTGTCCGAGATGTCATCTGATTGGACAAACGAAAACCTCAGCTTGGCAGTTTTGGGGGAAAAAACTGACAGGTTCAGCTGAAGACGATGAGCCCTGCTGAACAAAGTCATTATTGTTACGACGTACCTGACGGGAATTAGCGGCCCGGCATCTGGTATCACCCTCCCTCGCTTCAGTCTCCACCGGAATGTGCATATCATGAATGGCTAACTAATCAACCACCACACCATGTCTCAGCAGCTGACAATCTCTCGGGCGTTGGATCCGCCGGTCAGGCCGGTCAAGGTGAGTTGGAAGCTGATTGGTCTTCTGGGCTGAACAGAAAACTGGTTTCGCCCGAGGGCTGCACACCATGTTTTTTCCCTCAAGTGTCATGTTGCTTTGCGGCGTAGTCACGGACGTAGTGGACGAAAGGAGTGGCCCCAGATGGCCATGTAAACCAATCGGTAATACGGGATGACGCTTTTACATTCCAGAGAAATCCAAAGGTTCCAAATCGAGTCATGTAGGTGTTCCCAACCTACATTGCACAGCATGAAGCTATGGCTTGTAGAAAATGTGGCATGCGCCATCAATAAACCAATAGACGTACTTCTGCACAACTACCGAGCTAGCTGTCATGCATACCTACCCGGTAACTATACGAACCCTACATACACGTTGGCTCCGTGGCTTGAGTGAATTATCTTCCAAACAAGACTCGAGTCTTGATTGGCGCCCCGACATACCAAACATGTTGTAATGTTGGTGACGAATTGCAACACGAGACATGATTCTTTTCAAACCAACATACAAGCCTTTCGGAGACGTCACAACGTCATTGGACGGGTGGTGCAGATCAAGGATGCTTTCGCTGGTTGACGTTCTGCAGCCTTATAATATGCAGCGTGCCCCAACATTCACCGACGACCCGAGAATCTGGGACACAGCATGGCGTGTATACCGCAAGTGCAAAGGGTTCGGTACCGAGAGACGGTGGCTGACGACGTCGGTTTCAACTATTGCTTACTTGCATGGAAAGCGAGATTCCTTCGAGAGCGAGTTGGAGATCAAGTGTTTATCGCAGATACAGAGAGCACCTGCGGTTTCGCTGGCATGGCATTCCTCTTCCGGTCTTTCCGGGGGAGGCAAAAGAAAAATGGATCTAATCGCCCAACTTGTAGATACTGTTCCATGAATGGGCAACTTGGCGATGATCGGCAACTAGCGTTGGTACGTGCCTGTAAACGCTCACGGTGACGTTAATTTTGGAATGCAAGACGGCTGCCTTTGCTCAATACTTTGAAAGGGGTGCGGAGCGAAGCCCGCTACCACCGTCGTTTCTTTTTCTTTGTGTTGATGGGGGCAAGCCCCCAAACCGCCGGCCTCGCTGCGCTCGATGATCTATATCTTGATGATGCCTGTAATGCTGACCCTTTATGGCTGGCACTGTTACCTCCGACCTTCAAGGAAGAAGTCACAGACTCGGAGGATTCTTCGCAGGGCAGCCATCACTCAAATTACCAAGATGATGCCACATGGCACTGATTATGATAGCTAATAGATACCGAGAAACTTAGCCAGCCTTCAGTGTAATAAAGATAGAGAAGCTCCCGGCAGATTCTCTATTGTATCCGCAATTCTGACTCAGGTTATTTTTGGAGCTTTGTTCTAAATAGTTAAAAGATATACGGTCAAGATCCCTCAGTTCTGTTTATATACCTGGTCATGCTCTAATAATACCTGACTTGCACGATTTCTCGTATTCAAGTTGTGAACCTTTATCTGTCAGTCCTTGTGTCCAGAAAGGCAGTCCAGCATACTATTAAAGACTCTGGATGCTTCCCAGCTTATTTATTTTCTTGTTATCAAAAGCCAACTTTCTGCTGTTCGAAAGCAGGCGACTCAGGTGCTTGTTGACGTATTAGAGGCAGCGGGTAAAAGCCTGTTACCAACACGACACCTGCACACAGAAAGCTCAGAAGCTCTGTACATCGTAGGAGCAGACCTGGTTACTGCAAGATCATAGTTTATACCGTAATTACCCTCAAGTGGAATAACGAGAAGACGTCGCAGTGGTCAGAGGGGATATGCCAGGGTTAGGGCATCTATCAGGAGAAGTATGGTCACGTGAGCCATACGTCAACTTTGTTCCCCCGCATTCGATCGGGAAGCGCTCCCCCACCCCCACAATTTCCACAAACCGCCAAGACAAAACAATCACGAGAGCTTTTGGAGGGGATGATCCCAGCAATCGCGTTTGCGACAACCTCTCATGATCATCATCACCACGCAAAAATATATTCACATCAATAATAATAAGATAAAAATAAAACATGGAGACACCAACACCCCGCCCTCGTCCACCACGTTCCCGCCCCATAATCCACTCCCTCAACCTCCGGTACCTCCTCATTCCCCCAATCCTCCTCACCGTCCTCACGGCCCTCGTCCTCTTCCAGCACTCCGACACAAACATAGTCATGCTATACTCCCAATGCCACGCCCGCTCCCGCCTGCCCTTCCTCTCCCAGAAAATCCCCCTCCTCGGTCCGCCCCTCTGCTTCCTCGTCTCCTTCTTCCAGCTCTCGGCGGCCTCCCTCCGCTCCTCGGCCCTGCTCTCCATCATCCTCTCCTTCCTCTCCGGCCTCCTGACGGTCTCAACCGTCGAGTCCTCCCGCATCTGCAACGCGCCCAGCATCCTGATCGCCTACCCGACCGGACCCTGGCTAATCTTCGACCTGATCGGCGGGGCCTTCGTCTGGGAACTAGTCATCCTGCCTGCTTTTTTCCACAGAAGCAGGGAGATCATCATTGCCTCTCGCAAAGACCCCGCCGCCGCCGCTGCCGCTGCCGCCGGACCAGCCCAAGACTCATCACGCCGAGGAGAAACACGCACAACAAGACACCTGACAAAAACGGCCGAAACGGTCGCCATCCCCCTCGCCGTGGCAATAGGGTTCGTCCTTCCGTCGGTGTTATTCCTGACCGTGGACGATTCGCCTGCCACGGTGCTCGTCTGGCTGCTCTTCCCCGTTTGGGTTTCTCTCATTCGGCAAGCAGTCAGGAAGGTTTTGGGCAGGCTGAGTCTGGCACTGGAAGCCGAAAGATGGCAGTGGCAGGAGACGCTCCACCTCGAGTCCAACAAGCTGGCGCTGGTGGGCATGTACGCCGTGCCGATTGCATGCTCGGTGGCTTCTCACATTTTTCTCATTTGGAGTTTAACGCAGCAAGATGACCGAAAGGAAATGACGAGGTCAACCGTCAAGTTCATCGTGATTGATGCATTCTTCGTTGGGCTTACAGTTTTGTACTGGATCTTTGTCGAGGCTGGGTGGCAGGTGGCATTGGTGATGGTGGTCACGTCCGTGGTCTTGGGTCCGGGAGCCGGTATCTCTCTGGCATGGATCTATCGGGAGCAAACCTTCAGCCCGGACCGCGGCAGCGTCACGGTTGTTGCTGTTGGCGCGCCGAGAGGCAGTGATGACGACAGCAGCAGTCGTCCCTCCGAGCATACCCCGCTGCTGAGATAGAGATGGATGGGTGTGCAAATCATTTCCTTTGAAAAAAACCAAAAATTATTTAGATACATGTAACGAAATAATGCTTAATGCCAATAACAATGCACACACAAAGTATCTCCTCGCAAGAAACGTGGGCGTCCAATTACCTAACAACCCCCACCACACTTGTGGGATGGCGCCATCCACGTTCCAAATGGCGTCAATCCTCTCCAACCATTTAAAAGCTACAGAAAACCCAACACAACACACATTGTCGCACCGCGCTCACACGACATGCGAAAAAGAAAAAAAATGCATGACTTAGATATTTCCGGGAAAATGTCCCGGATTGGCCCAACCATTAGAAAATGTCGACCAATCCAATCCGTACAACTCTGGACCAAAGTTGAGTCCTTCCATCATCACTTCTTCAAACGCATTGCTCCCAGTTGTCATCGCACTGGCCTGTGAGGGCGCCACGGGAGCGGCGGCTACCACGGAATCCGGCATTGCCATGCTAAATGGTGGCATTGATGCGCTTGTTGTCGGCGGAGGCAACATGGGAACCTGGAAAGAGTGGTGAGCAGATGACGGTTGCTGCTCTGCATGCGCTACAGTTTCGGGCTGAGGCAGCCCGGCATAAATGAGAGGTCTGGGTGGGCTTTCCGGCAACAAAAGTCCCTTGGAGATGAGCCGTTCAATATCCGCTTGCTGATGCATCTGTTAGCAAACACTCACTTTCCAAGGCAAGGAGACAAAAGACATACAATACTGGCGGATGCCAAACCCGCGGTCGACTGTCGAGCAGCCTTGAGACAAACATTTGCAAGTTCCCGAACTCGTTCAGGGGTAAACCCAAGACTGCCTGCATCCGTCTGCAACCCGTGGTACAAGACCTTGGAACACTGGAATGCGCACCCGGGCAGGTCCAAATCGGTGACTATCGCACTGTTCCCCAGCATCATCATCTGAGCAAACATGTCGGGCATGGCTCTCGCGTGATCATAACACTTACGGCGGCTGCGGTCGACAAAGCCCGGATCGAGATGTTGCAACGCCTCCGGAGCCAGCGCCTCCCTCAGGCCGGCAAGGCATAAACGGTACAAGTCGAGATGGCATTGTCGCCACCACACATGCGTCATGACAAAAATACCAAGCCTTCGAGAGTAGGCACGAAGGCGAAGGTTGGCTTCGGACCAACGAAACGAGGGCGGCAGACGAGCCTCAAAGGCTTTCAGCTCGGCTTCCAGCTCGGCGCAATGCATAGGCAACAGTGCCAAGTCATTCGGTGATGACGAGGATATCGCCCTGGAGGTGCATTGAAGGATCCTCGTGCGCATCCACTGGATGCGGATGTGAGCGGCCATGAACCCGAGCGCATCGGGCATTGGCGGGACCGTTCCGTCGGGTCCTGGCGGGGGTGGGCGCAGAGTTTCTGTGGGCTCGGGCAGGTCGAACTCAAAGTTTCGTTCGTTGCACGGGAGCTGAACGTGTATTTGGCGTTCGGCATCGGGCCACAGAGCGGATTCTTGCTGGCCGGCCGAGATGGATGAGTCTATCATGTAGAGAGACCACATCAGACGTCGGCGGGACTCTTGGGCAAGGAAGCAGATGCTTGGTTGCTCGTGGTTGAGGCGAAGGGCAGTGGCGAAGCGGCCGGCGATCCCATGAAGCATAAAGGCGCTCGAGTGTCGCTTGTACAGTATGCGATGCTTGACAGCAAGCACCAATGCCTGAAGACGGGGAATCGAGGGTTTCTCGAGTTCTCTCAGACACATAGAGATGGCCTCTTCGATGCACTGTTCCCCATACTCGTCCATCCCCGGCCCGAGGTCCGTCAGCAGGGCGGTGATGCCGATCAAAGCCAGAACCAAGGCGCGGTCGAGTGCCCCCTTGTCGTACCGTTCCATCAAGGAGGCCTGGTGCAGAAAGGCAAACATGGGAATGTGATGGATGTGACGGAAGAAGGCGTCAAAGGCCCGACGGGCAAGTGCCTCGTCGGGTTCCAGGTGATCATCCAAGGCCGTCACGGAGGGACTCGTGGTGCCATCATCAGCGGTTGGCGTCTCCGGAGACAGTGCGCCCGAGGGGCTCAACAAGGGAGGGAGAGACCGCTTCCCCGGTCGGTAGACGCACTCGAGTTTTTGAGTGCGACATCGATCACAGCTGGGTATGGTGCCGCTGCATCGGGCCTTTTTGGCATGGCAGTTTTGACATGCCTGGCGGACACGGCGGCGGGGGATCGAGATGGAGTTGGCGACATGGACGGCGAAGGCATCGTCATAAGAACATGGCAGACCGAGGCGTTCACAGTTGGTGCAGATGCCCCGTCTGCCGTCGCACCTGACCTTGCGTGTTCGACAGGCTCCGCACGTGTTGGCTGTGCGTTTTTGGGGTCTGTTGCTGTTGTTGTTGTTGTCGTTGTTGTTGTGGTGTTGGTGGTGGTGATGGTGGTGGCTGTAAATGGGTGAATTGTTATTCATCTTGAACCCCGCTATCGGCGTCTGCGTCTGGCGGATTGAGCAAATAAGCCGTGGTGGTTCACAATGGCTTCAGGCATTTCGTGACGGATGCTGATAAGACAGTCTGACGTTTTTTTAGTTGTGGCCAATCCCAATTGCAGCCGGTTTCCACCTCTTTTCTTTCAATGGACTGGACGGATGGATGATCTGGGGAAGTTTTTGGGGGAGTTAGGGACTCTTTTTTAGAAACTTGGAACGCCAAAAAAAGACCCAAAATCCTTGACCGGCAGCGAAAGAGCGGGCTCCACCACCTGTTCGTCGGCCCGCCAGACAGGCTTGGCATTGGTTATCCATTCCTGGTTCACCTCGGCACAATCAATCAATTGCCTTTTCTTGTTCAATTATTTTCTATTTTTTTTTTTTTTTTTTTTTTTTTTTACTTTTTCATCTTTTTTCAAGAGACGGATGATTAATCTATCAGCAACAGCTAGCGTTACGACCCGCACTATACTCTTGGTCCCATTCTTGTTTGAGCGCTTCTTGCAGCTTGGCTTGGTCAGGGTGTGGTTGTTGTTCTTGTTGTTGCAGTAATACTTGTTCAACATGCATCCACCTCCCTCATGTCCTCCCGTGCCCGGATATACCGGCGGTGGAGTTTGAAATCTGCAACTGCATTCAGCTTTTTATTGAGCTTCAAGGGCGGTTGGTGCTACCTACTGTTCCAACTCGATTGGATCCAGCGGCGCCATGACGATTCTTGTGAGGTCGAGCTCAAATCTAACAAGTCGAATATAAACAGAAAAGTTCAAAATACAGTGACACGGTAGCATACTTGTAAACTTTTCAAGGAACTTTGCAGTGTTTCAAACCTGACACAGACAAGGCGTGTCGGTCTAACGCTACTTGAAGACCAATTCTGCCCTACATAACCACACAACAACCACCACCACCACCGTGTTCTTCCCTGTATTTCTTCCCCTCACGGAATCCTAGCTTCTTTCCAACATCAAAACCTTGCTGTTTCCCCTCTTCGAGACCAACCGACCACCCCGTTTTCGCACCATGTTCCTTTCCCCTGTCGTATCCCTTTTTGAACTGGACGGGCACGCCGTAGTGCTCCGTCCTGGGTTCAGCAAACCACGCCTGCCGTCCCTCGGCGAAGCCTTTCTTCTGCCCTTCCGTTAGGCCACTTTGGTATCCATCATCGTAGCTTTTTCTGATTCTCTCGTCGATTGGGACTGGGAGGTCCTTTGGCATGTTGATGTTTGATCAAAATTGGGCTTGGGGTTTTGAGTATCGAGAGCTTTGAAGGAAATGAACAAATGCTGGAAACCTCATCTTGGCGGCAAAAGGCAAAAGAAAAGATATTTATGGTGATGATTGTTCGAATAGTCCACGTCAGCGGTAGCATCCACGGTTGTATACCTGCCTCTGTAGCCATTCGAAAGTCCCCTTCCCCCGCGGGGTAGTTCAGTACCCTCCCTGGGTGGTCACTTTGTTTCGGACGACGTTGTGGAAAACATTCCGCCGTCCCGGCAGGCCAGACATTGTGAGACATGGTGCAAATGCCCCAAAAAAAATTCCGGCGCGAAACCTCAACTCCCAATTTCGCGACTCTGGAATTTCTCCACGCGAGAGACGTGATTCCGGCAAGTAGGTATTCAAATGCATGATAAAGATGGCAACCCTGCCCGACTTTCTCTCAGCTCACCCCCCCAAAACTAGACCTCAAAATGGTTCACGTTCCTTATCTACTCAGCGCCCTCGCGGCAGGCGTTCAACTCGTCACGGACACCCAAGCCGAAAAACACTGGACCCAATCCGCCTCAGTCACCTGCGGCTCTGGGATCCGACCCCGAGATACCCTCCCCGGCAGATGGGAAATCATCAACGGCTCCCTCTGGTCGGCACCCTCGGCAGCCTCTTGGGGGCCCGACCGTCTCGACGTATTCGGTCTCGGGCCCGGTAACGAGCTCGTCCACCGCTCGGGCGACGGTTGCGTCTGGTCCGAGTGGGAGGACCTCGGCAACCAACTCACCACCGACCCCAAAGCCGTCGGGTGGAGGGGAAGCCGCCTCGACGTCTTTGCCAGAGGCGTCGACGGCTCTCTGCAGGCCAGGAAATACGAGGAAAACGCCTGGGGCGCGTGGTACAGCCTCGGCGGCGGTCCGCTGCGATCTGCTCCAGCGCCCGTTGTGATCG
Source organism: Cladorrhinum sp. PSN332 (assembly GCA_033297175.1). Classification (NCBI taxonomy): domain Eukaryota; kingdom Fungi; phylum Ascomycota; class Sordariomycetes; order Sordariales; family Podosporaceae; genus Cladorrhinum; species Cladorrhinum sp. PSN332. The sequence continues at coordinate 84,888 of MU858892.1, forward strand.
CGCCGAATCTGCTGATGGTTCTCGCCTCCAATCAGAACGGCGAGCTCACCTTCATCCTGCAAAACGCCAACGATCCGGATCCGGTTACGAGCTGGGGCCCCTGGCAAGCTCTGAGCAGCTTCCCTCGCGTGTTTCAAGGGCTCAACCCCGTCGCAGTTTCTCGGGGAGGGGTTGCGATTGATGTCTTTTACCTCCAGGATGACGATGCCGCGCTGGTGCATACGTACTTCTCTGCCGGATCGTGGCAAAGCGAAAACCTCGGCGGGCCGTTCCTTGCCGACCCGGCTGCGGTGTCTCTTGGTCCGGAGAGCATCTTTGTCTTTGGCCTCGCCGGCGATCAATCAGTACACTACAGAGCCTGGGATGGGACTTCGTGGTCAAACTGGCAAGTCCTGCCTGGGGCGCAGGCCATCTACGGCCCGACCGTCGTCTCCGACAGGGCCAACACGTTTGATATCTACATCATTGATCTGGAGGGCGTTCTGCGCCACAAGCAGTGGGCGAATGGTGTCTGGACGTCGGAACGCTGGGAGTTGATCGACGGTCCGACATTCATTCACTCGCCTGGAATCATCTCGTGGGGTTCCAACAACATTGATATCTTTGGTATTGATTACAAGCACTCCGTGTGGCATAACTGGTAGTTTGAGAGGGTTCTAAAGGGGCGAGGCGTTATGCTATTACTATTCCCGAAAATATATGAACCGTTTCCCTCTGTTTCGTTTCGCTTTTGTAAAAAAAAATTCAACAATAACGCAATACGAGCCGTGATTGTCCACCGGAAGATAACTGGGCAACCTACACATTCAGACACGAAAGCACAACCTGTGTTGAAGTATACAATGTAATACCTTGCAGTATGTATTTTAGAGCCTTCCCCTCTCGATTGCTCCTTTTAAGCCTTCATTTCGTTATTTATATATTATATACTTCTATTTATTCATTCACTTCATCCTTCAGTTACTGTTTGCCCCTTTTCGTGCCTTCTTTCCCATTTTACGGATGCATCTGACTGAACATGCCTATTTGTGTCTCAAAATGTGCAATCCTCTTTATTACATAGCTAAGAGAGTAGAAAGAACATCAAAACGCCCTGCCGAAATCCCCACATGCCAAAAGAAGCTCCAAATATGTCATCGCTCTCATAATAAAAATGCTTACATCTTAATTCGGAACAGGTATCGGAGCCGCACTTGGGCCACGTCGTATGTGATATATTCGTTATACCACAGTCCAGCACCTGGCACGTCGGTGTCTCCCGGAATGATCGAGGTATCGGGCATGCTTACACCTTCCAAAGAAGGGTGAACGCAGCCGGCGTCCTTCCACTTCAGTGGGCCCTGCCTGCCCTTTCCCCAAGTGGATATCATGCCTTGAGCCTTGGCCTTGGAAGCCGCGCTTCCATCAGCGTGAATGAGCTCCTGCATTGGGTTGCCCAATTCGGCCTCACAGAGCAACAGCAAGGCGGTGTTGTCTGATAGATAGGAGCAACAGTAGTTGGCCGACTTGGAAGCCATGTCGGCCAGGTAAATACCCTTATCGAACATGTAACCGGATACGGGAGCCTCGGGAGGGGCAATTCGAAGACCTTGACTCAGAATACCACCAAAGTTTGTGGCACGCGAACCGTGCCACAGAAGCCGACGGTTCTGGTTGAGCTTGCCGTATGAGCTGTCGAGGAAGCGGTCTTTCTCCCCTTGGCGTTCAATGCGGAAGATGTCTTCGACTTTGTAATCGTGCCCGTGTGTTGAGCCACGCGTGTTGACCAGATATTCACGGAGGTTGGAGAATTCGGCGGATTTGGGATCCAAAGGTTCCATCTCGTCCATCTTGAGACCCTGGAACTGGCGATCCAGTTGGTGGACATCGTCCTGAGCAGCCTTATCAACCTTCATGATGAGGGCCGCATCCTTCATGTCGCTTAAGCTCTCTAGAAGTTCTATTTCTTTTTTGAGCATCTGCTGAGTGTTGATGACGGGTGGCCTGCTGCGGCCAAAGTTGTGCGGGATGAGAGAGTAAAACGAATTAGAAAGCTGCTCAACAGCTGTGCCGAAGGACATGCCGTATTCGCTTTGTGCAAGGGTACTGTCGTCGAGAAGGGCCGAGAGATCTTTCAAGGCCTGGAAACCACGGGTAATGGTGGCCTTGCTGAGCTTTCCGAGAGGTAGCTTGTTAGCATCGTAGTTGAGATCCGACATGGCGTTGTTGAAGTACTGTTGGTTGAAGATGAGCTGCATGAGGCTCTGCACGGCCGGCTTGAGGGTGGACTTGGGAGGCTCCCTGGCAGGCTCCTTTCCCTTTTCGTCGCCCTTGGCATCTTCTTGGTCGTCCTCATCGTCAGACTCCTCGGTGTAGTTGCGTTCAACGAACGCGTACTTGCCCGGCTTTGGGTTGTTTCCTCGCTGAGCCCAGGCAATTCCCGACTTGTCCTTGAATTTCTTCTCATACATCTTGACACAAGCGTCGATTGCACCTTCCTCTGCCACTGCCGTTTGGCCGTAATCGCCTACGCGGCCCCAACGAGTCCATGTCCTCCCAACGCCGCTGGGGTCAACCAGCACCTGAATGCGGTAGAATTTGTTGTTATTGTTGGATGCGTTGGTCTGATTGAGTGCCGCATCGTAGATAACACCGGCAGGGTCGATGTAAACGGCGGAATTGGGGTAAGGACAACGCTCGTCCAGAGGGATCACCATGTCCTTGCTCTTGATGACCTGGCCCTCGCCGACGGCTTTGGGACCTTTCTTGGGGGTCGGGGCTGGCTCCACATCCTCCTCCATCTTCACGTCCTTGTCGTCGAGTTGTTCATTTTTGATGGCATTGTTTCGGGATCTCTTGGGCCTTGGCGCATCCTCTTTGTCGGAGACGGTGTCGACGGCGGGTGTTGCTCTCTTCTTGGAATTGGCGGTGACGGTAGTGGTGGTTGTGGTTGCCACTCCCAGTAAAAAGTTGTTCTCGGCTTCCTTGGCCTTGGTCTCGTCGCATTGGGAAAGCCAATCCAGGCCGACAATGGGGATGTCGAATTCCTTTGCTTTCCCAACCTTGGCGGTGCCCTTGTTGAAATCAGCTTCGGTAGCGACCAAATGGGTGGTGTCTGCGGTGACGGAGCTGGAGATCTTGGCGCCGAGGGACTCAGCCAACCCCTTGACAGCAGCCTGTGTCATTCCAGGAAATGTTCCGCTGATGGCAATCTTGCAATCCTCGAGGGGAGGTGCAGCCGGTGCAGCAGGTGCAGCCTTTTTGCCTCGTTTGGGAGGCATGGTGATGTCTGAATGTCTGGTGGTGTAGGTGTGAACTGAATGGGGGAACCCCTGTTACTGTTTCGGGTATTCTATGCGCTTGTAAAAGGATAAGCAACAGAAATAGCCTCAAAGAATAATTTTAACCAGCTGGAAATCGAGAGGGAGATGGAAGGACGTCGCGTCAAATAATTATTATACCCGGCGAAACCTCCCAGGTCGTGCGAATATTGACGCTGATTGGCCAATTGGAGGCAGGTTCAGCAGGCAACAGCGACCCCTGTCAGGTGAGAAGCGCGGAATCACGGGACTCCTGAACTGAGCGTTCCAGGCACCGGTGTCCACAGTTCCACATTTGGTTAGGCAACACCCAGCCACGGTCAATGTTAGAGGAAACCACGATGGAGGAAACCACGATGGAGGACACCATGACGGAGAGTCTGAGAAACGGAAGGTGTGCAAAGTTCAAAATATGGGTAAAAAGTGCAAAAGGTGCCGGAAAATGATTACAGCATAGGTAAAAGGGGGAACGGATGCGTGAGATGGGGTAAATAGGAAAACGTTGACACCAAAAACACGGCATTACGAAGCAGAGTAACACAAATTCAAGTGCCTCGAAAGTAAACAATGCATCAATAGGAGTAAAAAGGGGGGAATATCGGTTTGTGCAGGCCTTCTTGGCATTTGGTTGCCCTGTTTCTATGTGTACATGCACATGGAGCTGAACAGCATTTGAACCCCAACCCTCCCCCTCTCTTCAAGGGAAGGGGGATAATAAACGTGAGCATTTATCCGAACATCACGTAAATCTCGACATATTCATCTCTCTCTCCAAATTCAAAGCCATGTCTTCTTGGCCGTAAGCAACTCCCTTGAATACATCACCTCGGATGACTTGCTGACCATGACAATTCCAGCCGATACGTCCTCGTAACAGGCGCAACAGGTTTCATCGGCGCCCATGTGGTCGATAACCTCTTATCCCGTGGCCTTCGAGTCCGCATCGCGGCGCGTTCATCTTCAAAGGCCACTTCTATGCTCGCAGCCCGTCCCCAATTCGCCTCCCAGCTGGACTTTGTCATAGTCCCTGATTTTTCATCCAAGGACAACGGCAAAATTGACTTGTCCCCTGCTCTAGAGAGAGACATCGACAGCATAGTCCACGTTGCATCACCCTTTACCTACGACACCCAAAACAACGAAGTTGAGCTGATTATTCCAGCCATCAATGGCGTCAAGGCGATCCTTAGCGCGGCTGCAAAGACAAATGGGAGGGTGAAAAGGGTGGTCATCACGTCGAGCTTTGCAAGCGTGATTGATGTCGATCGTAACCTGAGAGCAAAGGAGGGAGGAGAAGATTACTTTACGTACACGGTTGAGGATTGGAACCCCCTGAGCTACCAAGAGGCTGCGGATCCAAAGACTAGTGCCGTGGTGGCATATAGGGGAAGCAAGAAGTTTGCTGAGCTGGCGGCGTGGGAGTTTGTTAATAATGACCCACAATGCGGGTTTGATATTGTCACGCTGTGTCCGCCCATGACTTTTGGGCCTGTGGTTCATCAGATAAAGAGGAGGTCCGAGTTGAATGAGAGCAATGCCATGATCTGGGAGGTTGTGAGATATCTCAAGGGGGAAGGGGAGGAGTCATTACCCGTTTCTAGGGTGCCGTTTTGGGTTGACGTTAGGGATTTGGCTGAGATTCATGCGCTCGCGCTCATGAACGGGGATGCCGGGGGGAAGAGGTACTTGGCTTCTGCCCCGGAGAGGTTCTCATATGGACTTGTGGAGGAGATTGTCAGGGAGGAGTTTCCGCAATTGGTGAAAAGGGGTGAAGATCAGGAGAACCTACAGGTCATTGACCAGAGCTATGGGATGGACGGACTAACTGTTGCTCGTGAGTTGGGGACGAGGTACCGCAGCTTCAAAGAGACGGTGGTGGACTTGGTGAGGCAGGTTGTTATGGCGATGGAGGAATAACCTCCTTTCAAGTTTCAACCAAATCCCGAAACCCGAGCCGAGATAGATATTTTTTGCGCGATAAAATCAAAGGCGTCAAGTTTGAAACACAGTCAATTACCACTTAGATACACATTACACACTCCTCTCAAAGTCTCCACTCACACAATATCGGCAAGGAGTCTCCAGGATCCAGACCGCTACACGGTCCACCTGACAGTTCTGTACCTGCATCATTTCTCAGCAAATACGACCTGAGCAGGAATGGCTGAGTGTATCATGCAATTGCTGTTCTGTTTTCAAGGGATTAAAATAGACGAATGCATGGCTTGGCAGGAATCTGACGATGCCCTCAAGGACGACGTCGGCAATGTAGGATGCAGATGCATGCAGGCCCAGAAATGACGAAGTTGGCAAAAATCAAGTTTTTCGAACGCGTTCCCGACCCTTCAGCTGTTTCAGTGTTTCAGCCCAATGCACAGATCCACTGTTGATCTGTGGGAGAATAATAACATTTCTTGGTGCAAGCGCGGTGTCAACCTGTTAGTAATGCCCCCGCGGAGCATGCTCCGCCACTGTCCTGCACATTTCCCCTCCACCAGCTCCCCCAGCGAATCGGGAATGGACAACAGTCTCTTGCGGTCGAGACTCAAAATTAGCAGCCGAAGCTTCGGCCCCAAGCACGCTAAAAAAACTTTGGGCAGGTTATGACGTCGATCATTGAACTGGTGGGAGCTCACATCCCTGCTGCTGGGTTGAGAGATTTCATCATCTGAACAGACGGGAGATGCTGAGCACTGACGATGGTTGCCCATCCATCCATCATCCACACACCAACTACCGGTAATTTCTTGAAAGAACGAGAAAGAAAAAAAAAAGATTGATAAAAATACGCCTTTCTCGAAAAAGAGCTTGCTACCCTACCTTGAGATGGATTTACTCAGGTGCATTGGGCTGAAACACAGACTGCAACCCCTTACACCTTTTACAAATTGAACGAGCAGCAAGCAAAGCACAGCTCTTCATTCAACGTCGCGGCACAGCAGCAGCAGCACCATCAATTCCCGTCGACGGCAACCTCCGTTATATGCATCTGAGAAGGGCAAAAGTTTATATCTTGATCTCCCCGGACTTCCGATCAGGAGAGGAGCACAGACGTCGACAGTTTTCCAGAAACAGAGGGTTCATCCAGAGAAAAGGAATAAGCTTTCTCCCCCCTCCCCCCGGACAACACAATCTAAAGCGCGATCGACGCCAAACCTAAAAACCCCCCCAAAACTCAAACTTGACTCGAACAATCAGCAAGCTTCAAGATCAACACGCGCTTTTCTGAACTCTTTTTTCCTCCCTCCGAGAATTTCCTCCTTCGGTTCTCGGTCGCCAGGAAACTCTGTTTTCCTCTTCCCTTCCCGCAACACGTTCTTGCCACTCAACCCATCGCAAGAGAGTAGAGAAGCAAACACGAGCTTTTCTTTTCCCACTTGACACAAGAGAATCAAAACTGGTGGAATACGAGAAATCCTCGAAACCTTGTATTCTCTCAATTGTAGGTTTTTCTCTCTCCCACCACACCACCACACCACCACACCATACCCATGATGATGATCAGCAACCAACTAACAAGGTAGATCATCACCAGCATACACGTGTAACTGCAAGTTACCCACCGCCCGCTGGCAATCGGTCCGGTGATCATCATCACCAACAAACCCAGCCAGCCTTCCACCTCCATACTACATACTATATACTACACACTTTTCAACTAACGCCTCCAAAATGTGCGGCACTAAAATCTCGTACGCCTGCTCGACGACCCTCATCTCCCAATCAACAACCTGCGCGTGCGAACGGGTCGTAGCGTGCGGCAAGTCAACCCTCTACTGCGGTTCCTGCTCACACCCACGATGCCAGGAGCTCCGAGGGGAAGTAGACGGCACGGCAGGGAGCTCAAGTTGCGTGGCATGAGAGGAGAATAATAAAACCAGACCAAAAAAAAAAAAAGAAAAGGAAAAAGAAAAAAAAAGGATAATAAGAAAGAATTATGTTTTATTTATACTTGAGGGTGATGGGCGGCGGCATTCTGTAATTAGCTTTATTCATTTTGGGGCGGGGAAGGGGGAATGGAATTTTTGGAAAGGGAACAAACATACCTCACATTATACCACACACACACACACACACACACACACAATCGGGACGGGTAACAGGATTAGGAACATCAAAGGAGGGTCGGGGCAGGACAGGAAACTCATTTTAGCGCCTTATTCATCTTTTTTTTTTCCTTTTCCTTTTGTTCTCTTTTCTTTTTCTTTTTCCTTTTTTTTCAACTCTGGCATATTTAGAAAAATTATTGTTTCAAGAATTAAATCTTTGCATGTATCTATATATAACCAGGATAAGGAGAACAACAATTGCCAAGAGAGATTGACTCGATCTACGATACATGACAGGAAAGAAACGTATGGGGAAATGGTAGGCTGACTGACCCCTGACGTGACGTATCATCGAGAAAAATACTCTTCATCATCGTCCCCGTCCCCGTCCCCGACCAGAGCTACCTTGCCCTTCATGTTGACTTCACGTTTCTTGGGCTTTAACCATTCCTCCATCCCGGGCGGCCAGTACACCCGATTATCCTTTCCTCCCATGGAGCGTTCCTCTTCGGACACAACCCTCGCTCCAGGCGGAAGCGGTGGTGGCATCTTCTCCCGGTCGTCGTCCACTTCAGCTCCAATCTGTTGGATATTCGCAGCATCATCGTCCTCATCCACCACCCTCTTTCTCTTGCCTGTTTTGGCCTGCTTCTTCTTGATGATTCTCAGTGGGGGCTGCGACTCGTCGGCTCGTTCGTGCGGAATGACGTCATTGATCCTTTCGTACCCCGGCAGCTTGAATGTGCGCATCAACTCAAACACTGCTTGTTCCTTATCCTTGGCCTCAATCATCAAGTCCATATCCGGTGGGCACGGCGGCAGCGTCATGACGCGAGGGCTATGTTTTCGTCTGTCTCGTGGTGTCACGGCGCCGGGACACGGTTCGCTGTAGTGCATCTTTTGTCGGATGTTCTTGCGCTTCCACGTGTTGGTGATGCGCTGCATAATCTCGGGACGGCTAATGTCCAGCGTTCCTTCTCGGCATTGCGTCGGGTCGAACATGATGTTGTGGTGGTGGTAGTCGAGGACGAGGGGAATATTGAGCTCTTCGCAGATCGGGAGGAGGTCATGGACCGTCCAAGCGACATCGTCATTCTCCAAAACGAGGCGCGCCTTGACAGAAGTTGAGAGTTTGACGTAGTTTTGACGGAACCGGTCGAGGGTCGCCGCCTTGTCTCCATACACACCGCCCATATGTAATATCATGACGGCGTCGCGATCTTGCTGTTGAGGGAGCTTCAAGAGGGAAAGCATCTCATCGTGGTATTCGAGATCTCGGATCGACGCTTCGATTACTTCGTTTCGCGGCGAGCCAAGTTGCGTAAACTGCAGTTCCCAAGACAACATGTTAGTATTCTTGGCATTCAAACAAACGGAGCTGAAAGACAATGGTCGGACCTGTCCAGGATGGGTTGTTAGGCGATGGCCCAGCTCTGCGGCCACCCTACCAGCCTCGGCAAGCACTTCCGATGCGAACGGCGCCAACTTGTAGCCGTGCTCCTTGTGGCTGGCAAAGGGAAACATTTCAGAACTGAGGCGCATGAACTTGATGTTGTACTTGTCGTTCCACCGCAGCATCTTGACAATATCGCGGGCATTCGCCAGACCCAGCTCGCGAACAAACTGTTCGCCCAAGGCGTGGTCGGCCTCTTGGGTTTTGTCCGGTCGGTTCTTGACAGCGTGCGGCGGTTTGGAAGGATCCATGAGGGGATGTCGGTGGTCGATGATTGAAGCCATGCGACAAGTTCGGGAACTAAACACTGGTGGTTTCGCTGAGCGCAGATAGGTGTTGAGACAAGCGTAGCCGAGACGACCTTTCCAAGGGAGAGGTAGGTAGGGACTGTTGATGGGTGGCGGCCGCGCAGCTCCGCGCTCCGGTAGATCGACCAGCGGTTCTTGCAGCTCTTGGTCTGGAGGAGGTGTGTCCTCACGTTTCCTCTCCCCCTTCTTCTGTGCTTTCCTTGGAGCGGGCCCGGTGAGTGCGACGCTCAAGTCTTTGGGAGTTTCACGCTCAGGCTCTTGGTCGCCTTGTAATGATTCTGCGAAATTGGTTTCTTCGACCTTGATCTTTTGGCGTTTGGTTGCCTTCTCAAGACGTCGTTCCATGCGCACCAGGCCCTCAATGGCGAGTTTCATTCCTTCCTTTGACGACTCTTTTCTCTTGTCCATCTCTTGGTCGTTGAGAGTGTCGTCGCCGCCAGGCATTACACCAAGTATTTTGCCCTGGATTTCACGCGTCTCGTCTTCTCCCTGTCCCATCTTTTGCTTTATATTCCGACCTGATCGTCGAAGTTGGACCTCTGGACGAATTGGGGTATCGAGTGTGGAATTGGTTTCGCCCCGGGCGAGGGCTGAGGATTCGTTGGCCTTGCGAGCCATGGCGGCGAGTGGGATATTGGATATTAATCGGGTGGTGTGTGACGGCGTGATGTTGATGGGAACGGAGCAAACACTCCTTTTGAGGAAAAAGCTGGTCAAACAAGGTCTAGACCGGAGGTGGAGGAGGAGGAGGGTGACACACATGAATGGTGTTTTGGTTGTTGACAAGGAAAAAGGGAGAATTGGAGGCCGTCATTGTGTTTGACGATCGGCAGGTGCGGTTGTTGTAATAATAGAAAAGACATTTTCAGCGAGTTGCTGATCAGTGATGACTGAGAATTGGGGATCGGGCCTGCGATCGGTGACTTTTGGCTGGAGCTGAAAGGGCGATGAGATCATGGACCCACTCGGCCGGATCAAGTGCTCCCATTTTCTCTTGGCGTTCCGTCATTTTTAAACTTTGCTTTTTAGCTCTGCTTTTTGGGGATTTGGGAATCGAACTAATCTAATTTCAGGTACTTTCAGGCACTTTCATATATAATCATGTCGTCGTCAACCATTCGACATTAAAGTTCTACCACATCATATTAAGCCATCCCAACAAGCCCCATCACCCCAGCAGCAGCAGCAATGGCCACAGCAGCAACCTGCGCACCTCCCGTCTCCTTCGCCTTGTATCCGAGTCCTCCGCCGCCCGTGGATGTGCTCGTCGTCGTCACAATACCTCCTTGAGTCTGTATCCCAGTGACCGTCGCAGCAGCCTCGCCCAACGTGATCGACCCCAGCATCACCTCAAGTCCAGTCACGCACGCTTCAACATCGGTTGCAATCTGGGTCAAAATCGCTCCTGCAATCCCACTGCTTCCTTCCACCGCACAACTGGATGCCACTCTGTGTCCTTCAGATTGCACCCATGTCTGCTGAACCCAAGATGACGTGGCAGACCTGAAACTCGTCCAGGCCGATGCCACTTCGGAGTTGGGAAAAGTGCTGGTCGACGGGTTACGTTTATAGGTAGATTCGACTTGATTCGATGTAGGATGAGAGTGCCGGCGCGAGCGTGGGACCCTGGCCAAAAAACGACGCGTACCGTTGGAAGCAGGGGCCAGCCAGCGGGAATCCGGTAGGGCGAGCGGTCGAACTTGTATTGAAGGCCTGACGTTCGACGAGATGGAACATGAAGGGCACCTCGGGCGGCGCCGTGATGACTGGTGCTGCAGGCTTCAAGACAGCTGCCAGGGAGAGACCGCTGCTTGAGAGGAGTAGTACGGTTTGGGCGAGATGCATTTCGATGGATGACAAGGCTCAAGTAAGTGCACAGTTGTAAAGCGATTTTCGATGCTGACTTCAGATTTTTCTCTGTTTCTGCTGGGACCTTGTCTCCTAATATACCTCTCTGGAATATGCCTAAAGATCTTGGCTTCTTCTGCGTCTGACGTTACACAGTAGCCATCCGAAGCCAGAGCTGTTTGTTAGTGCAAGACAATTGAACAGGCAGCGAGTGAGTCTTTAATCTATTCAACTGACACAGCCGCAACTGTTGGTTTGGTTTCTAGAGATATGGGCTTAGTATCAAGAGTGGACGACTAGACTTTGTTCATTTGTGTAACATGGCTCGGGTGACACGAGCATATTCAGTCATCCGGCTAAATCCTTCTAGTGCTTGGCTGAGGTGTTGGTGTCTTTTGCCATAAGCAGCATCCTGCGTCACAGGAAAAGAAGGAATCGAAATCAGTCGCGGTTATAAATGGCACAAATTTCCATTCAAAATCCAGCTTCTGGATCAGAACAGCGACTGGGGGCCATTTTACCAACACCGACAACGGATATCTCGGCTTCAATCAACACGGGTTTGCCCGGTGGCTTTTGTTTGATCTACAACATGGGGCAAAATCAGCACAGCTACAAGGGTGGGGACAGGTCTCTGAGGGCGCAGTCCCTCTTGGCCTACCATTTCCGAAGAGTAGGCAGCAATACCTGCCAGCTATTGGCGTATTCGGACACTTGAGTTCGTTGCACAAAGCACGCTGCTTACTGCGGTACATCAGTCAAATCTCAAATACGCAATGGCCAGTGGGCTAGATCAAAACTAACCACCATCCCAGTGTAATTTAATTTTCAAGTTTCCGACCTTCTTTTTGTGTTCTGTCATTTTTCTCCATTGGGACATTCAACAAAGATCAATCTTCAATTTATAGGAAGTGATGGCCTCCGAGCTGACATCGGGCTCTAGAATACTACATCACCTGGTTTTACCAGGCCTACTGGGATATGTCTCTTCTGTAAATGCCCTCTCAGACAACCCAACACCAGAGAATTTTATTCGAAGAGCGTTACATCAAGGTGCGTGATACGATTCGTGGTCCCTTTTTACTCTGAAATTACATCACTCACATGAAACAACTCACCAGCAACCGTCTTGGGTAATTATGTTTACATCGACGGAGGTGAAATATCCCAATACGAAAACAACAAACGGGGCCGGATGAGCGATCCCGTCAATTCTACCCTCTCCATCGACATATCCAAATCATGGTCGATCGACAAGGTCGAAATCAAAACCATTGAAAAGCCACGAGAAATTCCGGTCAAATCTCGCGCCTACCTGTGGACCGACGCCCCCCGCCAGGAGTTTTACATCTGGGGTGGCTTCTGGGCGTACTCGTACAAAAAGGCAGATCTTGATTACGTCCCCATGGCCAAATTCAAGGCAGATGGAAACGGAGGAGGAACCTGGGCTCTCGTCGAGATGGCGGACCAAGAAATGTTGACGAGTTTGAGACCTACGGAAGTGGGAGCACCGGTTCAGGTCAACAACACGGCATTTTTGATGGGCGGACAATGGTCCGACCTCACAGACCAAAGAGTGCCAACGGGACCATCGCGGGCAGTCCCCGGGTTGGTGACTTGGGATTTTACCACGGGAGAGATTCAAAATAGCACTTTACCAGATTTCAGCCCGTTCGGTTCCGAAACTCGAGTGGGCGCTTCAGCCATCTACGTGCCCGCCTTCGGACCAAACGGCCTTGTTTTCCTCATGGGCGGACACTCACCACCCATCGACAGGGCATACAGCATCTCCGACACGCGCGCACTGCCCCTTTCCAACCTTGGCTTTTTCGACCCCATCACAAGGGAATCATTCACCCAAACGGCAACAGGAGACGCACCCCGTTTCCCCAGAAGGGCATTCTGCATAGTTGGGTTCGAAACCCAGGGAGGCTACGACGTGTTTCTCTTCGGCGGTGACAACGCGGCAGGCAAGGTCCGCTACGACGACGCATACGTGCTCAGCCTCCCAGCCTTCCACTGGATCAAACTGCCTTCCTCGAACAAAGGCCTGCGGGCATATCACGCCTGCGTGCGCGTCGGAAAGCGACAAGTCCTAAGCATAGGCGGCAACTTTGAAGATGGGAACTGGGGGGAACCAGACCCAGCCAATCGAGGGCTTTTGCTTTTCGACATGACCGCGCTGGAGTGGAAGAACGACTACGACGCCAACGCGGCGCCTTACGAAAGAGCCGACGCTATCAAAACATTATACGAAAACGGTTCGTTCTCTCATAACATCCAATGGTCCTCGGAAAAAGTCCAACAAATGTTTGCGGTTCAAAACCCTCCTGCGCCATCCGCCTCAGAAGCTCCCACCGGCAACAAATCTTCATCAACCCCGGCAGGAACAATCGCAGGAGGCGTAGTAGGAGGCATAGCCGGCCTGGCGCTCGTTGCCATCATCGCTTGGCTGCTTTTCCGCAGAAAAAGGAAACAAGACTCCGGTTCGAAATCGCAACTTCATCAACACGAACTCGGGGCATTCAAAGAGCTCAAGGAAGGTGGAAACATGCACATGATGCCGAACAACATGAACCCTCACGAGATGTCGACTGAGCGCCCGGTCGGTGAATTGCCTGCGTACAGCACGAAACCACCGGCCACGCCCAAGCCCGAGGAATCATATCACCAGCAGCAGCAGCAGCAGCAGCAGCAGAATTATGTGGCTCCGGTTGAGCTGGACGGCGGGTATGCGGGTCCTAATAGCCGTTGAAGCTAGTTTATAGAGATGGGATAAATCGAACGAGATCAAAGGTCAGGGATATGATATATAGTGTAATGTAATGCAATATCTGCTACTAGTCTCTCTGGGCTCTCCAGCTTCATATTCGCTGAACGTGCGTTGGCTGGGGGACTTGCTGTACGTACATGTACGCCGTCCTTGACAAGGCCTTCTCTAAAGCTAAATAAGCCTAGTCGAGAAGAAATAGACCTGTCCAAAAAGAGAGTGTCTGGAGATCCCAGAACTACCGTCACAAACATTCAAGGGGTGTAGTGCAGAGTGACTTCATCATCTCTTGTCGATGTGCAGAGATATGTTTACAACACTCGCATAGGTTAGTTTTGGCCTCGAGACGAGCATGATGATGTCTGATCCAAGGCCGGGCTAACATGTATAGACAGACTCGGAAAGACACGGAACGTTTTCGTTTTTTTTTTTCAGAACAACCATGTATAAAGTCTCGACAATATCAAGAGATCAAAAGAACAAACGCAAATCCCAACGCTGACAGTACATATGTGCATACCCAGTAGACACCTATCCATCCCCCATCCAACCATTCCAAGGCACCAATGTGATCCAGTCCCTAACCCCGTTCCCTTTCCACATATGAGCCACGTGGAAGGCAAAGAAAAGGAGTATTCATTAAATACTCTTGGTCCTGTATAACCGACCATGACCAGACCAGACCAGACCCAAACCGAACCCGATCCAACCTGAGATTGACACGACAACATGTCACCGCGAGATTTCGCCAGATTTAACCACCCATAGAACCTGAGATCAAAAAGCAAAAAGAGAAAAAAAAAAAGAAAGAACCCGGACCGGACCAAACCCAAGAACCACGCTAAACTTCAGAAGCCCAAAAAAAAAAAAAAAAAAGCAAAGAAGGTTTCAGAAAAAGAAAGCACGACAAGCATCAAGCATGATCAGAAAAAGGAAGCAGAACAGGGCACAGGGGGAAAAAATCACAGCACAATGTCAGCAACAGGGGCGGTATTCTCTGCATCCACCTCCAACTCTGGTACAGGGCCAGGCGAGGCAGGCGCATCACCTTCATCCTTTGCACTCGTGCTCTCCCACAACTCGAAGCTCTCGCCGGTACCCTCCATAGGCTCCAGCAGAGCAGCCGGTTTGGAAGTGTTGTTGCCCATAAGGTCATCAACACTGACCGACTCGACCTCTGCAAGCGAAGCGACAGGCTCTTCGGACTCGGTGTAGACCAGCTGCTCTTGGGGGTAATCCTCCTCTTGGTGAGGAAGGACATCGGCGGCGGCAGCAACCTCAAACTTATCCTGATTTTGCTGCTCGTCCTCCTCATCCCAAGGCACGAGCACCACGCTGTCCTCATCGCAGCCCTCGGCGTAATAATCCCGAGCATTCATCTCTGCCAAGGGGCCACGCTGCTTCTCGATGCCCATCATCTCATTCTCATCGGCGACTCTGGCGCGGGACGAAGTCTGACTGATGTCGTCTGCAGGTGGGATGTTCTCCTTGTCCTTGCCTTCGGCTCTCTCCCTCATCACTCTTCGCTCAGACTCCTCGTCGCTGGAAATGTCCAAAGTACCAGTGTGGTGCTGGAGAAGGTTGGTCATTTCCTGCTCCGGGGTATCCTCGTGAATGTCAAAGAACCATGAGGATTGCATCTCTGAGCCGGCTGTGAGGGTAGACGATGACGGGGCGAGGGAAAGAGAGCCGGAGTAGGCAGGGATGGAACCCTTGAGGGCCGCATCGAGAGAGAATGGGACTGAAGAGTTGAGACCAAATGATGGAGGATCAATACGCTGCGCGTGTCGGCGGTGACGGGAGAGGATGCCGATGCGCTTGGAGCCCCGGGTTGGAGAGCGGCCGGCTGGCGCAGGCAATGGGGTAGAGGGTTTGGCAGAAAGAGAGTTGAGACGGGCAGCGGGGGACTTTGGTTGAAGGATGCTGCGTGATCTGGGCTTGGTTGGGACAACGAAGCTGGAGTTGAGGTTTGACGTGGAAACTGCCTTGGTCATAACAAAGGTTGGTGGCTTGAAGAAGGTCTTGTTAAGGTCTCCATCCAGGCTGGACCCCTTAGACCGCTTGGAGGAGGAGAGAGGGTCGACATTCTCAAAGTCATCATCTTGTTGCACTTCTGAGGCTTTTCGCTTTACCGGGGAGGCGGAGATGGCTGGTAATGAGCGTTAGAAGAGCAAGTCAGAAAACCTCGGACGGCAGACGTACCATTCTGTCTATTCTTAAGAGAAGTCAGACTTTTGAGTCTTGCCCCGTCGAGAGGCGCAAACGGTTGACGACTGAGGGTAGCCATTTTGAAAGGAAAACGCCTGTCGTTGTCTGTGTGTGTGTGTGTGTGTGACACAGATCAAGCCCAATCAATCCAACACCCAATTACCTTGCCGAATGTTGGTGAACCCTCGGAGGTCCCGCACAACAATTTATCCTCCCAAATCGACAAAAACGAGTCGACAATTCTCTCTTTGCTGCAACTTGCTGATCGTCTGTTGTTGTTTGTTCTCTCTCGATAGCACTCCAAAGAGATGACTGGAAGAGGTGCTCCGACAGAGAGAAAGAAGGGGGACGAGTGGCGGAACTTGGATGGGACGGGAACGAGGGTTGTGCGCTATTCTTATTGCGCGAGGTGGTCTATCAGAGTGGCCGAGTGGACAGGAGGGGCCTCTTTGGAAGCAACCTCTGGAGTTTGACGTGTAGGTAATGCGCAATGGGAATTGGACAGGGCGCAGCGAGTGACAGATGCAGATAGTAATAAGAGAGTGGTGGATGGTGGATGGTTGAGATTGGTGGTTTGGCGATGGACAGGTAGCCCCACAAGAAAGGTAATGGGTAGAGGTTAAGGTACTGTTACAAGAAATGCCCGAAATCTGAGCCTTGTCAGAGGACGCGCTGCTAATGAAGAATAAGAAGAAGAAGAAGAATAAGCCGTCGGTCGTGAAAGGACGCAGTTGCTGGGAGCCGGTTTGAGGATTGAGAGATGGAAGTGAGAGAAGAGGAGGGGGCGGTCGGCGGGTAAGGTAGGTAGGTAAAGGTGGTGTGGTGCGACTTGATTGCGCTGCGCCGGAGCTGGCTGCCCAGGTGCTGCTGGTGAGAGAGAGAGAGAGAGAGGGTCTCGAAGTAGGTACTCTCTGAGGAGAAACAGACCGAAAAGGTACAACAGTACTTGGACCTCTGGTTCGTACAAGGGAGATTTGCGACGGGAAGCGATGCGCCCTGCGACTGGATTGGATGCGCCGGACGGGACCTGCTGCGGCAGCGCAGGGAGGATTGAGTAATGTAAGGTGTGCTGCTCTTGAGTGGCACAAAGCTCAGACGATTCTCGATGCAATGGAAACTTTTCTTTCCTTGACGTGCCTTTTCGTGGTAAAACTGTACGCGTTGCGGCCCATGCTCTGCTCCTGCTTCCAATGAAGAAGAGCTCGTGGGATTGGAAAGCGGGGAAAGGGCCAGGGAGGCCACGGGAACATGGACAGCGGCGATAAGAGCGACGATTGGGCAGCACGGGCAGGCACTCACGCACTCTTCGATTGCCGACCCACTCAACGCGGTGTGTCCAGATTTTGCAGCAAATCCTGTTGGATGCGCGATGCCAGGAACGAATTAACGTGTTTTGGGAGGTCCACTCTGCTAGGAACCCGCGTCTGAAACGAGGGCCCGCTTCTTGAATTTAAAGAGGCCGTGTCGATTTGATCCGGGAATGCACTGTACCGTGTCAAGTGTCACACACTCGTTCCCCTTTCCTTGATCATGCTGCGGTATAATATTCATCCATCAACTTCATGTCCAGAGTTTGACTGGTCGTGTTGAATGCGGCCTCAGGTTTTGAGTCTGTCTAACAAGTTCCAATCGTTGGCGTTCAATCGTTTCTCCCTCATCTGACACTGACAGCAAGCGGCGCAGCATACACCAAGGCAAGGCCACCAACCGACCTAAAGACTTGTTCTGGACAGATGGAATAAAAATCACGCAAAAAATATTTTTAAAAATGAGGTGGCTGGGAAGCAGAGGGGACGGGAGTGGGAGAGATCTCCCTTCAATAGGGATTCAAGATGACTGATAGTTGCCGCTGCCAGAGACAGAGACAGGGAGGACAGGGAA
Source organism: Cladorrhinum sp. PSN332 (assembly GCA_033297175.1). Taxonomy (NCBI): domain Eukaryota; kingdom Fungi; phylum Ascomycota; class Sordariomycetes; order Sordariales; family Podosporaceae; genus Cladorrhinum; species Cladorrhinum sp. PSN332. Next base: position 102,704 of record MU858892.1, read on the forward strand.
ATATACCCGTCGACTATGCATGGGCTGACACTGTGTGCGTCTTCGATCTTCCTCCCCCTCGGTCCAAGCTCCCGCAAAAAGAAAGCTGGCTTGAAAGTGGATCAAAAGAGGATTCGAGGCTACCGGGACATTTCGTACATATTCTTCTCTTTTCTTTTTATAGAGGCTTCCATGGGTCGATTCCATCCACTTGGTTAGTGTGAATATGAACCACATGCACGGGGAAAGGGGGGTAAAGACGGGAATGCAAGGTGAGCGACCTGAGGCGGCGGGGGAAAGCATGACAGACAGACCGAGAGGGGTTCATGTTTCCTGCCTGTGTGCCTCTGTGCCTGTGCCTGTACCTGTCCTGTCCGGTCCCTCGCGCATGTGCCCTTGATTAAAGCCCACCTGCGCCTCTGGCTCTCCCTTTCCCCGGTGTCTGCCTCTCCCTGGATCGTGGCAGAATGTCGCAATCCAATTCATTTATGCTGCAGATAATTACCATGAATTGATGCGCTGTATTTTGGGCTAAGAAGCGCTACTGCAACTGAATGGCCAATCACCTTATCTTTCTTGTCATTTCATGCGACCGTTTGCGACTGAGGCAGTGTGTGAGTGGCAGCCGATCATGTGGTGCTGCCCGCAACGGTGCCAGTTGGCATCGTCTTTCCGACGACAAGACACAAGCTGAAAGCCAAGTTTCCAAGCTCCGTGCTCGAGCCATTTCACTGCCGGAGTCTCCGCAAGTTGGCCGACGACAATGATTTGAGTTACACTGTACAATCATGTCAATTTCCTTACATTCATAGCTGTAGCGTAAATTTCATCAACAGACGGGCCATACTTTCCCCATCCAAATTGATTCCGCACAAGACAAGTTTGCGGGCAGAGAAAAAATTGGCCAACAGAGGGCAGAGTCACGGGTTCTGAGCTGACTCCCCCACAAGTTGAAGGAAAGAAGGTCCGATCTAGTCTAGAATTCGATCGTCTGAGGCAGACCCACAAGCACTGCTGGCGGTGATGGGCCAAACTCGTGGATGAGGGCTGCCCGGCATTCTCCGTCGAGCGCATTGGGTTGGGTGGGCCACTGAACTTGGCGCAACTTGACACCGACAGGGATCTTTTGGAAAGCTGGGGAATCTTGACGTGAACCGCGACTTCCATCAGCAATCGCAAGCTACCAAAAGCGACTCATCCAACACCACAGCAGTTGAATAAGGTTCCGGGTTGCCGACAAAATTTTGTTTTCATCAAAGCACACAACAGCAATTCTGAGCCACCGAATCTGCTCCTGCCAAACCTCTAATTTCCATCTCGACTTGCAACTCCCATCCGCCGTCGCGATCCCATTCCCCCGGCTCCGCTTGCAAACTTACAACAACTCATTCCACTATTGATTACCACGATGACAAACAAGAAGCGCACCGCTGAGGGCGGCGTCGCTCCTCCAGCACTGAAACGACGAAAGCCCTCCACCATGTCGGTCAGTTCAATTCCCGGATCCGCCCATCCGTTGCGACAAACCTCTTTCCCCCCCGACGACCCCATGACATCCTTCAGCGCCCGATCCCCATCGGTCGATTTCGACAACATGAGTCTCGTCAGTGGAAGCCAGGTCAGTGCTGCAGCGTCATTTAAGAAGAAGCGCGGTCGCAAGTCCAAGGCGGAAAAGGCACGAGAGCAAACACCATCTGTGGCCGGCGGACGGGTAACTGCCGCCGCCAGCATTGTCAGCGAAGGCGGCCGGGGAGCAACCAAGAGCGCTGCCGGCGGAGCAGGTGGTGATGATGGAGACGCCGACGATGAGGGCCCTACTGAGGTTGCTGCGACGGCTGCAGCCTTGACAAAGGAACAGAAGGAGGAAGAACACCGACTGAGGGGCATGCTCATTGGTGCCTTTTCCGAGGATCAGTTTGATCGCTTTGAGAATTGGCGCGCCGCCAATCTGAGTAAGGCTGTGGTTCGAAGAGTAGGTTTAATTTGCATTGTGTGGGTTCTGGTTTGCCAGATCTTTTTGCTAATACGCAGCCGCACAGCTCGTCAACGCCACTATCTCCCAGTCGGTTGCAGAGAATGTTGTCATTGGCATGCGTGCCGTCGCCAAGGTCTACATTGGTGATATTATTGAGAGTGCCAGACGGGTACAAGGAGAGTGGATCGAGAGAACGGGCGAGAAGCAGACCGAGCTTCCCACGCCGCCGGCCACAGCTGCCCCGTCACCCGACACGAACGTGGCACCCGGAGATCGCGTGGATGCTACTGCAGAGACGGACGACCGACGAGGCCCTCTGCGACCTGAGCACCTCCGTGAGGCCTTGCGCCGCTACAAGAAGGGGGTGGAAGGCGGTGGTGTCGGTATGCAGTTGATTTGGCACCAGCAACAACAGAATGGTGTTGAGAGATTTCCCACACGTACAGGAGGGCGAAGGATTTTCCGCTGATTCTGAGCGCACTCGTACATGTTATTCTCTCTATTTTTTTTATATTTTTTTTTCTCTTTTTCACCGGGTCTCGGGCGTGGAATTCATAGGGTATGGGGCTCATCATTATAAAGGACTAGGACACCGGCAGAGCATGATAGGGCACAGGGCAGGCATCGATACCCCGTTATGAAAGGGGCATTGCATTTATGTGCAAAAATAATGTTTTAACCAACTACGCCATGACTGACTGTGTTGCCAGTGCTTCGTTGAGCTACAACGATCTTACTCAACGCCCTCCTCCATCTTGACCTCTGCTTCTATCCGCTGGTTCATGTCCTCCATCCCTCCCAAAAACCGAAACACGACCCTCGAATCCAAATCTTTACAATCTGCCGCCTCGCTCGCAGCAGCATAGACTCCCAAAGTACTCACTCCCAGCACATTTCTCGCTCCCACCCTCCTGGCCATATCCACGGCCAACCCGATATCTTTCCTCATCAACTGCACCCTGAAGCCTCCTTTGTAGCCGTGGGAGGGGGGCGCGTTCGGACACACCCCGGGGACGGGATTGAAGTCGTCACATATCCTATTCTGAGCCGTGCCCGCGCTGAAAACATTCTTGAGCACCGCGGGATGTATCCCGGCCCGCATGCCCATGTCCATTGCTTCGGCGCAGGCGATGGTGATGGTTCCGGAGAGGTAGTTGTTGGCTAGCTTGGCTGCCAGACCGAGAGATGGACCGCCGCAGGGGACTATTTCCTTGCCCATGTGGCCCAGGAGCAGTTGCAGATGGGGAAAGAAGTCATCCTCAACGGTACAGCCGAGGAAGAAGGCGATGGTGCCGTTTCTGGCTCCGATGACACCGCCCGAGACTGGGGCGTCGTAGAAGCGGATGTCGGTCTGGGAGACCTCGGAGAGGGTGGATTTGACGAGGAGGTGGGTGGCTGTGTCGATTGTTGAGCAGTCGATGAGGAGGATGGGTGCGGGTGGTGGTGATCTCGAGGGCGAAAGTGCTGTGATTATCCCGTTGGACGGATCGAGGTAGACGGATTTGACGTGGGAGCCTTCTGGGAGCATGGTGAAGATTACGTTCTGGGTGTGCAGGTTAGTTTGATGGGTTGAGGGGTTTCAAGAAGTAGCGGGGACTTGCGGATCTTTCGGCGACATCTCGAGGGCTTGTGCATTTGATGATGATATCCGGGAAGGAAGAGTGAAGCTCATCTACAGGAGCTGACACAACATCGTATACGTGGATCTTGGCCGGGCTGGACGCTCTGTGCAGGTGTCCGGCTAGGTTGGCCGCCATGGGCCTTCCCATTGCTCCAAGCCCAATGAACCCTATTTGTTTGTACTCCTTGGACGTCATGGTCAGTAACTGGGGATCGCGCACGTGAGGGGGGGGGGGAATGGTGTGTACAGATTGACCCGTCATGGGAGAGGTCTATGTGGTTTCTTTCCCAATGCCCATATGCGGGGAACCATTCAATGGCTGATCCCCGGAGTGGGGGGTAACCTTCTCTCTGGAGGGATCAGTATCGTTCCAGACTCATACGTATGTTCCCAAGGATGCTGGATACCCCTATATATCTATACAGTTGGCTCACAGCCCGTATCAGATCCCTCGACCTCTCTCATAGCCAGCAATTCTCTCCCAATGACGCAACAACCGACCGTCCAGGTCCATGCCCTCTCAGCAGGCCACTTCTCACTCCCGGAGAACCAATTCGTTCATCCTGCAACACCCGGGCAACGAAAATCTGTTCCGTCGCTATGCTTCTTGATCCGACATATCAACTCGGTCACTAAAATCACTACAAATATCGTCTTTGACCTGGGATTACGCAGAGACACCAGTCGATACTCGGAACCCATCCGTCAGCACATTACCACCCGTCAGCCCCTGGCCACAGAACCGGATGTCGTCAAGAGTCTAGCAAAAGGAGGCTTGACACCAAGCAATATTGACTATGTGATTTACTCACACGTCCATTGGGACCACGTCGGCGAGCCACGAGACTTTCCCACTTCAACCTTTGTGGTGGGCCACGGTTCACTCGACATTCTCTCGGGGAAGTCTGGCACGGCTCGAGGTGGTCACTCGCACTTTGAGTCGGATCTTCTGGATCCAAGCAGGACAGTAGAGCTGGGATCGACAAGCGCTGGTGCAGGAGGAACCTTGTTCTCCTCCCAGGAGTGGAAACCTCTTTCTGATCTGGGTCTCCCAGAGACCCTTGACATCTTTGGAGATATGTCACTCTACGTCGCCAACGCACCCGGTCATCTCCCAGGCCACATAAACTTACTCTGTCGGACCGAAAGGGGTTGGCTCTACCTCGCCGGGGATGCATGCCACGACAGGAGGATTCTGAGTGGGGAAAAAGAGATTGGGGAGTGGACGGGCAATGAAGGGCACACTTGTTGTATTCACTCTGACAGAGAGGAAGCGGAGAGGACGATTCAGCGAGTAAGGGAGTTGGAGAAGATGGGAGTGGAGGTGGTGTTTGCTCATGATGTTGGTTGGGAAGAGGGGAATCCGGCAAGATTCTGGGGGCACTCTCCCTGTTGATTAATCAAGCCTCCGAATTGAGTTAGGTAATGAACGTTCATCTTTCCCCAACCGCAACCCCCTTTACCCCAACATCTCTCATCCCCACCATGCATAAAATCTCCCCCTTTTCACTCCAAAGCTTCCCCACACCACGTGCTTGTGTTCCCCTCTCGTAACATCCCGTCCTGCAGCTCTGCTCGTCCTTGACAGCGGGGTCACACGGTAGTTGAGATCAATGATGGGGAATGCCGGCAGATGGTAGAGCGAGGCCGAGAACTGCAGACGGCTCACGTCAAGATTGAGCATGATGATGGACTTGCAGACAAGAGTCCAAAGTTGGTGAAAAAAAGCCTTGAAACTCAACATCAACAAATCAACAGTAACAATCACCATCGATCATGTCCTCCAACACGACAACCCAAGACCACCTTGACCGGTTCAACTCCCTCCTCGGCCCATCAGCCTCACACCAAGGTTGGACCTCCCTCCTCGCTTTGTCTCCAGACTTCTTCCACGCCGGCGTCTCTCTCACCTCAGTCCCCCGGAAGAAATCCCATCTCTCACCGAAAAACCAATCCCTCATCTCCCTAGCAGTCGACAGCGCAGCAACTCACCTCTACGTTCCCGGCATCCGCGCCCATATCAAGTCCGCTTTAGCACAAGGAGCCACCATCCATGAAGTAGTTGAAGTAATTGAACTGACCAGCACGCTGGGAATTCATGCGTGCAACATTGGCGTGCCCCTGCTGGTGGAGGTTTTGAAGGAGCAGGGCGGGTATGAAGAGGAGATCACCAAGGAATTTGATGCGAATCAGGAACGGTTGAAGGAGGAGTTCACCAAGAAGAGAGGGTATTGGCACGTCTTTTGGGAAGACTTTTTGAGGCTGGATCCCGAGTTCTTTGAAGCGTATCTCGAGTTTTCGGGCGTGCCCTGGGTGAAGGAGGTTGATGGGAAGAAGGGAGGAGTTTTGGAGCCCAAGGTAATAAAAAGCCCCCGGTGTGTTGTTACTTGAATATGGATTTAAATCTAACCCGGTGGATGCTTAGATCAAGGAGCTGGTCTATTGTGCATTCGATGCTGCGTCGACGCATTTGTACGTTCCGGGGTTGAAGCTGCACATGAAGAACGCGCTAGGGTACGGCGCTACGCCTCAAGAGATTCTGGAAGTCTTGGAGATAGCTACACTTTTGAGTTTGCACACTGCGCACGTGGCGGCTCCGATTATTCAGGAGCTGGTTGCTGCTCAGGGGGAGGAGGGCTCCTCATCGTCACAGAATTGAAGGGGCAGGTTGATATACGTCCCCTGAATCAGGAACTCAACAACAACAACAACAAACATTGTGGACACAACAACTCTCCGAGTAAAGATCAAAGTGTTGAGTAATTTTGAAACATTCCAATGAGAAAAATGGTGCAAAATCCCCATGTATTCTGGGCGGACGGATAACCCCCACACCCCGAGAATTGGGGAACCAGATGCGCGTCACTTAAATCGCCCGCCCCCCTTGGTGCTGATATTTGTACCAACTGTCGACAGCTTTTCAAAAATTTTCTCCTAGAAACCAACTCTGCCACAATAAATCCGCTATATTTCCACCTCTCATCTATCACCATGAGCACCGACCCCGAATTCAACGACCTCCACAAGCAGCTCTTCCAAGAAGGACTCAAAGTCCGCCGGAGCGTTGTCGGTGACGCCTACGTCGACCGAGCCCTGGCCAACGGCAACACCGAGTTCTCACGCCCCGGCCAGGAGCTCGTCACGGAATGGTGCTGGGGATACGCGTGGACGCGTCCCGGTCTGGAAAGGAAGCAGCGCAGCTTGCTCAACATCGGCATGCTCATGGCTCTCAACCGCGCCCCCGAACTGGCAGTGCACATCAGAGGAGCGAGAAATAACGGCTTGACGGAACTCGAGATTCGGGAGGCCATTCTGCATTGTACTACGTATTGCGGAGTGCCTGCGGGTGTGGATGCTATGAAGGTTGCCGAGAAGGTCTTGAATGAGATGGCAGAGAAGGGAGAGAAGGAGAGGGAACTGGGTGCCCAAGCGACATGATGTGGGAATAGGGGCGGGAATAGGGGCAAGGAAAGAAACCTTGCATAAGATCGAGTGAAGAGTAAAAAGAATTGGTATTCAATGGTTAACAGGGTAGTACCAAAATCAAGTGCTGCATGCCAACCTTTTCTGGCCTCGGGTGACCCCCGCGTTTAGAGCTCCGAACGGGATGCAGTTCTGGGCATTTCTTGATCTCCAGTATTACCCCTCCTTGCACCAACCAGTGCGTGTTGAAGCTTGAGTCTCGTCGTCGGAATCATAATGCCATCAACTCAAACTCTTGACCAGATCGTGGTGAAGCCTAAACGCTTCCAGTGTTCCCGTTGTCAAAGATTCTTCGCCCGGTTAGAACACTTGCAACGCCACGAGAGGACCCGTAAGTTTTGACATGGTTCAAGAAAGCCAGGTCTAACTTGCCTTAGACACCCAGGAAAGACCATTCGCTTGTAATCGGTGTGAGTCCAAGTTCACAAGAAGGTATGATTTCATTCCGAGGTGCATGTGTGATTGGTCGGTTATCTGGTGACAATACTGACCCAGGAACCCCTTTTACAGTGACCTCCTCATTCGCCATGAACGACTATCGCACAACAAAGTTGGGGAAGAGTCCCAACCCCAACTTGACAACAACGCACTTGCGGGCCAGCTCTCTGCCGCCTCTCGGAGAAGATCCAGAAAGCCGCGGCCTAGGAACTCGTCTCATGGAAGCACTGGGCTGCTGTCAAGTATCCCGGATGAACAACTCAACAGACCCATTTCGGCTCCTAGCCCGCTGCATCCTGGTCTTCTCACCGAGGCCAGCCAGTTTTACCTTGCCCCATCAACCTCTTGTGCGGATTACCGAGGAGATTTGTCCCCGTTGGGCGCACCTGACGAATCGCTGGACCCTCTCTGCAATTTCCTCGAGGCCGAACCTTTGAACTCGTTTCCCTTTCCCTTCACATTTGATCCCGCAGCCTCGGCAATTCCGGACGAGCTCGAGATGATTATACATCAACCCTCTCACCCAGTTCGAGGCTCATTCTCTCGCTTCTGCTCACGTCTGCCGTCCGTCCAACCTGACCAAGACGCCACAGAGTTGAATCCCGACAGCTTCACAATCGGTACGGTCAGGGCAACACGAAGACGAATATCCGACGTCTCGTCGCTCGACAGACAAGCTTTGCTGCAGAGCATCGAAAGAGAATTCTCTGCCTCAGCTATCGGAGGCTTCCAACTTCCCACAACCCTTTCGTTGACACGATATATACGAGCTTATACAGAGGGATTTCATGAACATCTCCCCTTTCTTCATCTCTCGACTCTGGAATTCCAGAACTGTTCAGCAGAACTGGTACTTGCAATGGCCGCCGTCGGCGCGCAATACTGTTTTGAGCCAGAAAAGGGGGTCGAGCTTTTCCACGCAGCCAGAGCTATTGCGAATGAGCGCATTCGGAAAAGAGACACGGCTATGACATCTGTGGGCCACGACCTGACGCAAACAGCTCAAGCCCTCTTGATTCTCATGGCCATGGCAACCTGGTCAAAGCACAAGGAGATCCTCCGCGAGGCTCTAGCGATTCAAAGCATTCTTGCAAGCATTGTTCGAGAGGATGGACTTGGTACCATGTCTGATCAAACACCAACAGACTGGAAAGAGTGGACGCGCCACGAGTCGAGGCTCAGAACCAAATTCATCGTCTTTTGCTTTTTCAACCTTCACTGCATCGTTTACGACATCCCGCCTCTGATTCTCAACTCGGAGCTTCACATGAGGCTTCCGTGCGGTGCCGCCGAGTTCAGAGCAGAGACCGCATCTGCCTGGGAAGAGTCGAGAGGAGATATTAACCACCAGCCCTGCCTCTTCCAAGACGCAACAAAACAGCTCTTCTCGGCCGAGGGAGAGAGCGGTTCACACTCAGCTCTGGGAAACTACATCTTGATGCACGCAATAATACAGCAGATCTTTCTGACACGACAAACGGCGAGATGCTCCTCCTCGGGGCTAGAACTCACAGAGCAGCAAACACGGCCGCTCGAGACGGCTTTGAGAAACTGGCAGCGGTGTTGGGAACTCAGTCCCGAGTCCTCGCTGGACCCTTCAGACCCCAACGGCCCCGTGGCTTTCAACTCGACGGCGCTTCTGCGGCTGGCATACATCCGTCTCAGCATGGACACAGGTCCGGGTCGGGCTCTTGGGACGCGAGATCCCGCACAGATAGCCCAAGCGCTGCGGGACACACCCACCATTCAACGATCACCAAAGCTGACAAAAGCTCTTCTTCACTCGGTTCACGCACTCAGCATTCCGATCAAGATTGGGATTCGGCTCGTGGCAAGAACTCAGACATTTGTTTGGTCGATTCAGCACTCTTTGTGTTCACTTGAATGTGCTCTCCTGCTCAGCAAATGGCTCGAGGCCGTGTCGAACCTCGGACCCCTTGCCGTCCCCGAGCAGCAGCTAACAATGGACGAAATGAGGGTGCTGTCCTTGGTCAAGACCATGCTGGACGAGACCGAGCTTGGGACTTTGGGCGACATTTGGTTAAGCACCTCAGAGACGGCGAGGGAGCTCAACGTGGGCGTTTTGAGAGCATGGGCAACCATCTTTCGGGGTTCGCAGACGTGGGCGATTGTGGATGTCATTGGGAGCTCGTTGGATTTGTATGCCAATATGATGGCCCCTTGAACGACGCTGGTTTTGTATTTGTAGGTAGCTTTATATGTCTCCATCTTGCAGGGTCATATCAACAACCAGCTTCCCCCCTTGGCCCTTTAGGTACTCGTCCACCAAATCATTCAGCTTTGACAGCGGGAAAGTGCGCACGCTTGCCTTGACGTGGTGATCAGCCGCAAACTGAATCATCTCTCTCAGCACTTTGTTGCTCGCCACCAGGCTGCCAAGGATGGAAATATCCCGAAACACGACGTCCCTCGCCGAGAAATGAAACCCATGCTCCGGGAACGAAACAACCACACACTTGCCATGCCTCCTCAGCAGCTCAACCCCGTAATCAAACGCCTTCTGGGACTCCGGCAGTATGATGACGGCATCGAGACCCATGTCCTCCCTGTCTCTTTTCCCATCCTCCTCGCCAACCTGCGTCACCACGTCCTTTGCCTCGACAACCCTCGCATCAACAATTTTTGTTTGCATCGCATCCCTCACAACCTGCCTAGCCAGCGCCAACGGCCCGTCAGCCGCGTCCACGCCCGTAACCCTCAACCCCATCCTCTCGGCGAACTGCACCCCCAAATGCCCCAAACCCCCTCCGGCGCCAACGATCCCAACCCTCTGTCCGCTCTTCAGTCCGCACTTCTTCAGCGCTCCGTATATCGTCACGCCGGCACACATGAGAGTGGCAGCATCCACCGCACTCATTGTGTCTGGAACAGGCGCAACCTGCCTCGAATCAACCACGGCGTACTCCATAAACCCCCCATCACGGGAAATGCCATTATTCAAAGCTTTGGTGCAGTATACGGAATATCCTTCCCCGTCTTCCTCGGCAGTTTCGGGCGAGTCCGCACATTCGAAACAAACTCCGCAGGGGTGGAAGCTCCTGCCGGGGACGCCTACTCTGTCTCCTATCTTGAACCGAGATTTAGAGTCGGGAGGGAAAGAGACGATTACGCCCGAGAATTCGTGGCAGGATACGTGTGGGAATGACGGGGGGAAGGGCGGCATTTGGCCCGAGGCGAGGACGTGGTCTGTGTGGCAGTAGGACGCGGCCAGGACGCGGATGAGGATGTCGTGGGGGGAGGAGAAGGAGGGCACGGGGACGGTTGAGAGGGCGTAGGGGGCGTTGAATGCCGGGAGGAGTTGCGCGCGCATTTTGGAGGGGATGGGCTCTGAGGCGGCCATGTTGATGCGGTTCGGGGGTATTTTCTTACAAAAGTGATCCGAGTTCCTGAAGCTTCTCGCGATGCTGATATTCTGCAAATCAGGCGGGATAACTTGTCTACCTGCGGTATGGAGATGATGAAGCTTCCCCGCACGCAATGCGTACGCTGGGCGGGAGCAACCCCCCCCCCCCCATCTGCCGCTTCTGCCGGGAATTCGGAGGGACGGTATTTCTGGATATTACCGATATCAAGTCAGGGTCCAAGGCAATTCCGATCTTCTCGAGCCTCCGGTTCGACGACAAACACCAATTCAAGATGGCCACCACATTTGTGACCGTTTCAGCCCTCGACGCAGGCCATCTCACCCTCCCCGAGCGGCTCTTCGTCACCGATGCCGTCCCAGACAAGCGAAGCACCGTCCCGTCGCTCTCTTTTCTCATTCAACACCCATCTCACGGCAACATCATCTTCGACCTCGGCATCAAACGCAACATCCAAGGGTACACGCCCGCCCAGCAAGCCCACATCGCCCAGCGCCAACCAACCATCACCTCCCCAGATTGCGCCGACAGCCTTCGTGACAGCACCAACCCACTCGACCCGGCCGGGGATATTTCCTTGGTCATTCTAAGCCACGTCCACTGGGATCACGTCGGCACGCCCTCCGACTTCCCCAACTCGACCTTTCTGGTCGGATCGGGGACTCTAGATCTGCTCAAAAACGGCGGCGGTCCTCTCTACCCGGCCGAACTGTTCAACGACGACGAACTGCCTCTCGACCGCACGGTCGAGCTCCCTCCAACCGGAGGCTCCCCGGAACGCTCGAATAACGGACCTGAGCACACACCTCGCGCGCCTTGTTCAAGTCTTGCCAAACTCCCAGACGCCTCAAGCTCGTGGGAATGGAAAGCACTATCCGCATTCCCTTCTACGCTAGACCTACTCGGAGACGGATCAATCCGCATCATCGACGCCCCGGGGCATTTATACGGCCACGTGAACCTTTTGTGTCGTATTTCAGAAAATAAATACGTCTACTTGGGGGGCGACTGCTGCCACGATCCCCGCATCTTATCGGGAGAGAAGGGAATAGCATTGTACGATGACGGGAGGGGAGGGCTGAGGAGCGTGCACGTTGACACCGGCATTGCAGAGGGAACGCTACGGAAGATCAGGGGGTTCGTCAAGGAATTCGGAAGCGATGTGGAGGTGGAGGTGGTGGTTGCACACGACGAGGCGTGGAGGGACAAGAATCGAGATCGGTTTTGGCCTGGGCATCTGTAGGCATTATGCGCTGATAGGTATTTGCCACCGGAGAGATGTGTGTAATAGTCATGTGGGGAAGATGCATGGTTGGTTGTCTGTCTGCAGATATGCAGCGTCCCCCTGATTTCGAGTTCCCCTCACCAACACGAACGGGACGGCAATATCGCTTCCCCAACTCGTGCTTCTGCTCTCCTCATTCGGTCCATCTTACCCGACCATCTGTAAAAACGGGTAGGAACACGAAAGTTGGGGAATCATTCTCTTGCCCTCTGACAAACAAACACTCGTTTTGATCAAACCAAACATCAACATCAGCATCACATCATGTCTTTTTCTCCTGCAGACACAATAGCCTTCATTGGTGAGCGGAAAAGACTTGGCAGCGAGTGAGATTCCGGCAGGCTGACTTGAGACAGGCCTCGGGGTCATGGGGTACCCCATGGCAAAGAACCTGCGAGCCGGGCTGGGTCCTGACAGGACGCTACTCATCTGCGATGTCAACACCGAGGCGCTCGAACGGTTCAAAGCCGAGACGCAAGGTCAGGGGCCGGTCGAAATCGTTGCCAATGGCCACGAAGCAGCCAAAGCGGCTGTACGTGCGCCCCGTCCCCCACCACCTTTAAACTCATCCGAGGCAATAATATACTGAAACGTCTTCAGGACGTAGTAATCACCATGCTCCCCAGCTCGTCGGCCGTAAAATCAGTCTACCTCGACCCGTCAACCGGCATTCTATCCGGCGCCCTCGCAGGCTCTCCTCCTCCAAAGCTCATCATGGAATGCGGCACAATCGAATCAGACACGATCCTCTCGGTGGCCGAAGCCGTGGCCCAAGAAACCGCCCTCCCTTTCCCGACGTTCGTAGACGCCCCCGTCTCGGGCGGTCCAATGGGCGCGGAAAACGCCACGCTGACATTCATGGTCGGATGTCCCCCCTCGGCCTCTGACAAAGTTTTTCCTCGAGTCAAGTCCCTCCTCGGGCACATGGGAAACCCGGACGGCATCTTCCTCTGCGGAGACGTCGGGGCCGGTACTGCGTTCAAGATAATCAATAACTATCTGAGTGCCATCACTTCCCTCGCCGCGTCCGAGGCGTTGAATATAGGCGTCAAGGCCGGGTTGGATCCCAAGCTGCTGACAGAGGTGATCAACGCCAGCGGCGGACAGTGCTGGGTGACCAGCAAGAGCAATCCGGTCCCGGGGGTGCAAGAGGGCGTACCGAGCAGTCGAGGGTACGAGGGCGGGTTCAGGGTAGAGTTGTGTGCCAAAGTGTTGAGCATGGGAACGAAGCTGGCTGCCGATGTAGGGGCGAGGACGGTTTTGGACAAGCCGACGCTCGAGGCGTTTGGAGAGGTGATCGCTGATGAGAGGTACAAGGGGAAGGACGCGAGGGTTGTGTACAAGTGGCTGAATGATCAGTGAGGGTGAGCCGAGAATATCCTGTTTGCCCAGTGCGCACTCAAAAGTTTGTCAATCTGAAATGAAGAGGAAAAAAAAAATCAAAATCATAACGCTTGCAGCTCGAGTAAAGATATGAGTGGAGATGGAAAGCTACGATAACAAAATGCCTCCTCCAACTTTGCCCCCCATTCAGCCTGCCTTCCCTCACCACTTAATCACCTTGTTGGGAAAGTACTCGTCAATGAGCTCCAAGTAATACGGCTAAACACAATATCTTGTCAGTATTTAAATCTTGCCCGCCCATTTTCACAAGAGAGGGAAAAAAAAAAAAAAAACTAACCTTGAGCTCCTCCACGTTAGGCACCGCATCCCCCTTGCTGTACAAGTCGTACGGATTAAACGACTTCACGGCCCTCAGCAGCTCCTCGTCCCCCTCGGCCATAAACTCCCTGTACGCTCCCTCCTTGTGCCACGCATAAAAGCTGTGGTACCTAACCATGGCTAATGCCTCCTCCGGCAGAGTGCTCTGATCTCTCAACACCAAGTACAGGTACTCGTCGTGTCCCCAACTCATCATCAGCCTGTCCACCCCGCACCCGGGCTCGTAAACCCCGTACCTTGTAGAATACACGTCGTCTTTAAAGTCGGGATTTGCTTCAAACTCCTCCGGAAAGATGCACAGCTCGTCGAACTGACATCCAACGGGGAAGGTGTCTCCGACTACGTCCCACTGTCCAGAGCAACACCCCGGTAAGAGAAACATCAGCTTGCCCAGGTCGTGCAGCAAGCCCGTGAGCTGCATCCAGCGGGGCTTGCCGTCCTTGCGGATGGCTTCGGCGCTTTGGAGCAGGTGCTGGATCTGACTGAGCTCCGTGTCCGGATCGCTGTCATCGACGAGCGTGTCAAGCTTCTCGATTGCCTGCCAGATTGTCATCTCTGGCCGAACACGCGCAGCCGAGTGGAAGCGAGCTCTGGCGGCAAGATTGTATGCTACCGTCTGCTTCGCGTGCTGCTCTGCGTAGAAGAGCTTGACGCGTTCGCAGGCGTGCTGGTACTGCCGGAAGGTATTTGGGTCTCTTGACGGTGTGAACCCGGGTTGAGCGTCGATGGGAGTGTCGTAGCGAGGGCTTGGGGAGTCCGGGAGAGCTCCCCTGAGCTGATTGACCGTATCGACCGCATCAGAGATGGCCTCGAGAGCGGCGCCGTCTTTGTGCCTGTTGATGGCCACCAGATCCTGAAAGGGTGGAGTGAGATCAGTGGCGTGTGGTGCCATGGATCAAGGAAGCAGAGGAGCTCAAAAGAAGTGAGTGAGGGGCGGTGGTTCTTGCGTTGAGGATGATCTGATGTCATGTCAGTATTTCCGTCTCGGCATCGATACTTTTGTGGTGTCACTTACATCCCTGGAATGTGATAGACGGATACAAGTCCTTGTGAGAAGTGGTGATGCTGATGCCCAGCCAAAAAGTCCAGCCAGCCGCCACCAGCCCTGCCGACGGGAACGCAGACCGCATTTTATACCCCAGCCCATGGCCAGGAGAGACACACAGCACGCTCAACCCGCGTAACCACCCCCCCCCCCCCCCCCCCCTCCAAAAAAAAAGGGCTCGGGAGGCGGTGACGCTGCTGAAAGACCCGACAGACGACACTAAGGTCAGTAGGGAGTAGTCAATGCGTTGCTCCGTTGCCTGGTGTGGCCACACCACATCACCAATCGCCTCGGCGCCATCTCCGTGGTCTCAATCTCTCGGTAGGGTAACACCGGACAAGGCAAAGGATACACAAACAATAACAAAAAAAAGGAACCTAAACGATAGAAAAGAACAAAAAGAAAGCAACATCAGGCCATATTTTTTTAGTGTAAAATTACTCTTACAACTTGAAACCCTGACGTAGATCAGTGCGCGTCAAACAGGGAAAGCGGAGGGGGGGGAAAAGCCAATCAAGCGCCTATCATGGGAACAGGGAGGGGGTGTGTGTGTGGAAGGAGGGCTCTTCTTCCTTTGAAGAACTTTGGAAAAAACAACGGAAACAGAACCATCACCAAAAAACTGCACTTTTGACCGGCCAGCCCACCTCGCTTCCCTTCCCTCACCCCCCCTCTCGGGAGGACGGATATGCACGCTCCCACCGAGAAAAAAAAGACAGGTACCCCTAAAACCAAATCCTATCGAGATAAGATCTGTCTTACAATCTCTCCATCGGAACGCGTCGTACCTTATCCCGCCCACCAGCCCGTCATGCGTGCCTGGGTCACACATCACAAAATGTCTCAGTCTCAGCAGCCTCGCCAATCTTGGGTCCCCACCGATCATCACAGGAGCCATGGCACTGGATATCGGGAGGAAGTCAATCTGCTCTCCCAAATACAACAGCTTTCGGCGAGAATTGCTGTTAAACAGTCAAAAAAGGAAACAACGTTTCGTGGCTCGGGTCGCCTTGCCCCCTTGTCTGTCTCCTCCTGCCTGGTTCCTGGGAACCGAGCGGGCGGCACATAACATACTTCCCTTTTTGGAAACAGCAGGAAAGAATCCCCGAGCCGAGAAAAAAAGCCTCCCTGGATGCTGGACTCTTGGCTTCAAAGTCCGGCAAGGGGAGGGCCCCACACCACCTCCTCCTTTCCCTTTTCCTCATCCCCTTCCCCGCCCGCCCTGTTGAAATGCAGTGAACCGTCCATCCTCCATTTTCTTGACCTAAAACAAAAAGAAGTTCATGACCATAGAAACGATGACATTGTTTGTTACCTATTCGTTAATACCACTCAATCAACCAACCGTCTTTGTTGCTTTTCCTGTTGGTTTTGTTTGTCCACCCAAGACCCAAGCACGTTGCCGTTACCGCTCAACTCCAAAACACAAAAAGATGCGACCAGAACAACCGCCCAAAAAGAAGAAAAGAGACCGGATTCCCTCTTTCGGCAATTGAATGGCCCTCCGGCCCTGCCAATGTTGTGACGTTTTACACCCCTTCCCATTCGTCCTCTCTCGTGTGGTCATGGCCAGGTTCTTGACGCCACCATTACCGCCATCTTTATTTTTCTTGCGCTAATCTGGTCAACCATGTCCCACGTGATGCTTCTCGAGATTGACACTTCACCATCGAGCCCTTGTCCTTTCGATTGCGGCCCGACGCCTCGTGTGGCACCCGACATGTTGTGTCGTCCCTCGTTGCCCAATCCCCAGAAAATGAGCCAAATGCCGAAACCCGCCCACACTGCATCGACTCTGCTCCGCGGAGAGCTGCTTGGGCAACGGGGAAATCAAAAGGCGACCAAGGTTGCCTCGCGATAGCGCTGCATTAGTCTTCTCCAAGAACCGGGTTGAGAGGCAAATATGCCGTGGGGGGATCAAGCCACAACGGCATTTGCGCTCAGTCATATGTCAACAACAGACCCAACCGATGACGCATCTCGAGGATTGTGATCGAATTGCGCGCTTTGAGCATCGCCAAGCTGCGATCATCTGGATCTCCCCGAGACCTTTGTCCAACTGAAACCATTTGTTTCTTCCGACCACTGTACTTGGGACTCCTTCTCAGGACCCTTTCGGGACGCGCTGCTAGAACAGCGGGAAGAGAAGCCAATCAAGTGGCAAACAGGGGGCATATTCCATGACATTCTGACTGAGCCAACCACCAGCCAACATCCATCCCGCGTTTGCTTAAGTCATGACCAGTTCCACTTCTTCCTCATTTCGTTCTGTATTTGCTCCGTGGGCCGAGCATGGTGCTTCTCCGTCTCCTGGAGTATCTCCAGCATGTTCAATTGGTCTCCACAGTCGGTGAAGTACTGTCCAACTACAGGGATTTTGGGTTTTGTCAGAAAAACGAACAGGCACTTTGCAAGAATATCAGGTGGGACCTACATGCCGAGATTGCCATGCAGGCTGTGAACATGCTGGGTGCCGTTGACTGGTTCCCGAGACCAATCCCACAGATCTTTCGGATCAAATCTTGTACTCGTTTCTAGAACCAAGATTAGTGGTTTTGGTTTTGTGAGAGAAAAAAAAAGGCTCGGGGTTACTGACGGTGATGTCCGCTCCGTCACCGCGCCTCGGATGGTTGCATTCGAGGAAACTTTCGGCAAGGAGGGCATGCTGCATCCCAATGACATGGCAGCTTCGAAGAAACCATATCTCTGGAAAACGCTTGCTCTGGTCTTGATCAACAACAAACGGGGTAAACGAAGCTGACTTGTTCTTTTCCCAGACGAGGCCGTCGTTGCGCAGCTTTTTCCATCTTTCGACATGTCGATCCTCGCGGGCACCAAACACAAAGTTTAGCACGTTCGCGCAGTGCACGATGGCCTGATTGGCCAAAATGTAGTCTTTGTGCCCGGACTCCGAGTCATCGTTCATGGTGAGAGTCTTGTTCACGAGGGAATGCTCAAGGCTGATCTCGACCGTTTTCTTGTCCATGACGGCACGATAGATCTCTTGCCGGAGGCCCACCCAGAACGACGCTGCTCCCAAGCTTCCATATTTCAGCGCCTGGTCTCTGTTGACAAAGTCTTTGACGAAGCTACGGATTCCAACCAGTACACGCCCGTGATCAATACCAACTTTCTTGCGAGTTCCTGAGCGGTTTGTTAGCAAGTGGTAACGCCACGGGGTTACAGAATCTGATCAGACCTTCCATCTCTTCTACTACCCTGAGAATGATGGCAGCTGCAAAGTGGTCTTCCTGGTTGTCGGTCTGGTTTTTCAGGCTTCTTTGTACGTGGTCAATGCATCGAAGATGGTACTCCAGCGCCGCTTGGTTGAACTGTGGATCAATTGTCTGCGACACGTGTGTGGCAGAAAAGGAGAGGATGGCATTCAGCAGCATGGGGCAGTTCCTGGCCCTCTCCGGGACAAGAGTTTCGAAAGAACCTGGGACTTGCTGTTAGCTAGATGGCACTCCTGCCGCGGCAAAAATGGGCAACATACGGCATGGGTCACACAGATCAAGCTGATGGACGAAACGTTAGCGATCATGTACACATGAACCATTTGGAACGGTTGTCGCCTACCCAATGAGCCAGATTCTGAACGAAGTGTCGGATAAGCCTGCCCTCGACGTCTAGGGGAAGCGGCCAGTTGAAGGGCTCTTTTGGAACTATCCGAGCGGGGGTTGACTTGGCCAGAAACCGTTCACTGGGTGACCGTGGTCCTGATTCGAAAACCGAAGAAAAAGAACCAGAATTCTGTCGAATAGGAGTATAGGCGGGCGGCTGGACCACTGTGCCCTGGACTGTGCCTTCGGACGAGACAGCGTCATCGTAATCTTCGACGCCACTTCCGGGGCTCGAGGCATCTCGTATGACTGTTCTGGTTTCGTCGATAAAAACCACTGCAAGTTTGATTCAGTCATTTGTTGGTTACTCGGCAAGTTCAAGACAAAGGGATTATGAGGTGGGAATATTGAGTGGGGCTGTTTGAAGGGGCGATCAAGAAAAGGAAAAGACAAACATCTTTTTGGTGTTTTGACCCACTTCTGTTTGGGCGAAAACACTAGTCTTCCGTTGCCATCTACAACAGAACAACCACGTATGAGCAATCTACAATACAGGAAATGGGGATGGAACAGGCAACAGACTGTCGGCGTTGAGACGAATCTTGAGGCCAGTTGGCCGACAGGCCCGGTTTGACCTCATGCATGTCCCACATTTGGGAGTTACTCTGTCGCCTGCAAATGGAAAATCCAGGTCAGCGAATTCCACCCAAGGGTAGCGGCAATTAGATAGTGGTAGATACTCACATTTGAGATGTTGTTCCCGGCAGTTAATGCTGTGAGGAGGGGCAAAAAGTGTACATTAGCTCGCCATGATCGCCGCTGCAGGTGGACACTCTCTACTCACCAGCCAAATTTGGCATACTTGACGGGAGTTGGAGCTGGGCCCAATCCGCCGCCGGCAGCAGGGTCAAGGCCGGGGATTCCTTCGGGAGAACCGGGAGAGCCCGAGGCGGGCGTGCCGGGAGATGTCATGGAAGGCCGCAGTCGGCTCCCGTCCACTCTTGGTGGTTAATTCACAAGGAAAAAGGCGTCAGCATTTCTCGGCTCTGTACGACGGTGGGGTCCGTATGGAGGTCGAGACTCGAGAGTAGCCCAAGACAGAAGGTGTGGTCGAAATGGGTTCGGTGGCTCCTTGATGGAACGGTAATCGGCATCCAACAAGGAATTCAGGGGAATAATGAATCGAATCGAATTTCTCTGATTCCGGTTTCCAGATTGTCAACTTTTCGTTGAAAAGACAAGAAAAGCGTCGTGGCTGATCAAGGAAATTACGCCCGATGCCAGAAGTGAGGGAAGCTCAGCTATGCCTGTCGGTGCCAGTGGAGGTGGAACCTCGAGGGCCAGGTCGCTAAACCCCGGTCTGGCAGCGATTGAGAGTGTCTGATCCGAGGGCGATCAGTGCAATCCACTTGAGATCGGATGGTTTTCGTTTTCAAACTTTTTTTTTTTTTTTTTTCCGTCGGGAATTTCCTAACTTGAGAGAAATTGATGAAAGGATCACGCCGGTGACCGTGACCAGGAACTTGAAAATCCCGGGCTTTGGTTGTTCAAAAATAAAAAGTCAGGCAAGTAGGTATTGTTCGGCTGCGATATTCTGCGGACCTGTCTTGGATTTGGATGCAAGTGCAAGAGCGAACGGGTTCAGTTTTCCTCGAGTCTCGATGCGCCTCGAATTCCACGATGCCGGGGGGGGGGGAAGTGCTGTGGCTCGTCTGGCGTCGCCGGGGAAGGCACCTGAACACATCTCAATCAGGCATAGAGTATCCTCAATCTCAAGCCAAGCCCAGTTGGGTTCGATATCGCATTTTTTGTTTCTTCTTCCTTTGCCATTCTTTGCTTTTTTTTCCCTCTCATCTTTGCATTTCCGCATCTCACACCGGCTTCCGCTCATCAGGTATCCAGGTATCCGAATCTCCTAATGCACCCATTTCCATTTCCAAATCCATTTCCAAATCCATGATTCCATCCCTGTCTATCAGCGTCTATTGAGGGTTGCACCCAGGCCGCATCATTCCATCGTTTTCTTGCCCATGTGCACCTTCCCTTCCTGTCTGTCATTTGAACGTTTGTTAGCGCGGTTCTGCAGCCTGTTTACTTTTAACAAGACCTATTTTGTTCTCAACAAGACCTACTTAATTCCCAGAAGGCCTATTGACTCTTAAGACGGTCTTTCAATTTTAACGAAGGGTCATTTATGTATCAGAAGGCCTGTTC
The DNA here is from genome assembly GCA_033297175.1 of Cladorrhinum sp. PSN332. Lineage (NCBI taxonomy): Eukaryota > Fungi > Ascomycota > Sordariomycetes > Sordariales > Podosporaceae > Cladorrhinum > Cladorrhinum sp. PSN332. The sequence continues at coordinate 123,412 of MU858892.1, forward strand.
ACTTTCGGGAAGGTCTGTTATATTTTTTGGGAAGGCATATTTACCACGAGGTTACGCACTAACAAACGTTCCAGGTGTGTATTGTATACACACTCACTTGCACACACCTTCCCAGCTTCTCGGATTCCACCGCAGACTGCACAATGCACAACAACAACAGGGATCACGGCTCTTCAACGGCTGCCCTTCTGCTACTACCCCGCTGGTCACCCCACCGTGTCCGGCTCTGGGACGATTGCTATTGGACCCAAGCGGGAGAATGTGTTCAGTTTTGCCATTGCGAAAAGCCGGGGGAATGGAGCAACAATGGATCGGCGCCAAAAAGACAGGAGGCGTGTTTTCTCACACAAGGCGGTCGGCCGTTTTTTTTCCTGGTTTGCTACTGCTGCAAGTCCAACGGTGGCTGCATCCATTGGCGTGAAGTTGTGACAGGTCTACAATTTGTTCGCTGCGAGACTCTGCCTTAGCTCCAAGGGATTTTGCCCTTTTTTTTTTTTTTAACCAACCATGGCGTCGGAAAAGGAGAGAGAGGCTTTTTCGCCCGTGGCTGCTGGTGTTGAAAAGGGATCCCGTGATGGTGATGGTGATGGCTTTCAAGAGGACCCGGACCACATCGTCCGCCTCGCAACGGCAGACCGCATCATTCAGGGAGCGAGGCTGGCCACAGAAAAGGAGCAGAACATGACCCTGCTTCAGGGTATCAAGCTGTACCCCAAGGCTATTGCGTGGAGTGTGCTCATTTCGACGTGCATTGTCATGGAAGGATACGACGTTTGCCTGATCAACAACTTTTGTGGGTTCTTTTTCCTCTTTAAATTACCCCTGAAAACACATTTGGATGGCGTGGAAACCTTGGCTAACAACGACACACGTGATTCCACCGATACAGACGCTTTCCCACAGTTTGCTAGAAAGTATGGCGAGGAGTTGGCATCGGAACCCGGCAGATGGGAAGTCACTGCTCCGTGGCAGGCCGGATTGAGCAACGTAAGTTGTCCATAAATCCCAACTCTGAACAGTGTGGCGTTCGTTGTGCCACTCGAGTGGCATCCATACGCGTCCTATGCCATGAGGCTAAGGGCGATGGGTTGGGGGAAAGGAGGATGCGTGCTTGATGCAGTGCGGTGCGAGCAGCTGCTTATTTTCCATACCTCAACCTTGTACAACTCCAAGCTGCGGGCGCCTTGTTTCCTCCCACGGCTCTCCTGATCGGCCGTGACATATGGGCTAACCGGTGGGGCTATCTTCAGGGAGCCAACGTTGGAGAACTTATCGGTCTCTTGATCAACGGCTGGGTGTCGGAGAAGTTCGGCTACAGGTGGACCGTCATTGTGTGCCTGATGCTCATCAATGCATGGACAGCCCTGTTCTTCACGGCCCAGAACGTCCAGACCTTGTTGGCGGCTGAGATTCTGTGCGGTATTGTAAGAGCCCCCTTTCCCTTTACCTAGCCCTTTTGGTGCGTGTACTAATTCTTGGCGAATATAGCCATGGGGTGTTTTCCAAACTCTTACCATTACCTATGCTTCCGAGGTCTGTCCGGTAGCCATGCGCGGCTACTTGACTACATATGTCAACTTCTGCTGGGGTCTTGGGCAGCTCATTGGTATCGGCGTCATCATGTCCATGCTTGACAGAGATGATGAATGGGCTTACAGGATTCCTTATGCTCTCCAGTGGATGTGGCCTTTCCCTCTCGCAATTGGTATCTTCTTCGCCCCCGAGAGTCCGTGGTGGCTTGTCCGGAAAGGCAACCTGGCCAAGGCCAAGAATGCCCTGTTGCGTCTTACCAGTCTCAACCGAGAGACGGACTTTGACGCAGACGAGACGATTGATATGATGGTTCACACGACGGCTCTCGAGGAGAGGACTACGAGCGGTGCCAGTTATTTGGACTGCTTCAAGGGGCATGATCTGAGGAGGACCGAAATTGTCTGCATGGTGTGGGCTATTCAAAATCTCAGCGGCAATTCCTTCTCCAACTACTCGACATATTTCTTGACTCAGGCCGGCCTCGACTCTCACGATGCATATGGCTTTGCTCTTGGCCAGTACGGCATGAACATGATTGGCGTGTTTGGTGCGTGGTTCCTCATGAGCCGCGGTATTGGTCGGCGGTCTCTCTATCTGTACGGTCTCTGCGGCCTTTGCGCGATGCTCATGGTTCTTGGCTTTCTTGGTCTGGTTCCGGAGGAGAACCGGAGAGCTGGATCTATTGCTACTGGAAGTATCATGTTGTGTTGGGCTTTGACTTATCAGTTGACGGTTGGTACCGTGTGCTATTCTCTCGTCAGCGAGATCTCGACCAGACGGCTGCAGATAAAGACTGTTGCCCTGGGCAGAATTCTTTAGTGGGTTTTCCATTGTTCTCATCTCCTTCGAGTGGTATGCTAACACAGACAACAGCATCATCGTCGGCATCGTCTGCAGCGTTCTGACTCCTTACATGCTCAACCCTGGAGCGTGGAACTGGAGCAATTTCGCAGGATTTTTCTGGGGTGGCATTTGCTTCCTCTGCATAATCTACACTTACTTCCGCGTCCCTGAGCCAACGGGGCGGTCTTTTGCCGAAATGGATGTCCTCTTCCAAAAGGGAGTCAGCGCTCGCGAGTTTGCCACGACCAAAGTTGACGTGTTTGAGGACTCGATCAACGGCGATCTCATGGAGAAGTACCACGACCGTTTGGAAACGGACTCGAAAATGACGGGCGCCGGAAAAGCCTAATGCAGATCAAAGAAGCGATTAGCGGGATGGGATTGGATAGACTATGAACCCAAGGTAATGATGTGGTTGATGAGGGATTCGCGATTGCATGGAAATGAAATACGGAAATACGGCTTATAGGATCTTAATGTCTAACTACGGCTGGGGAAGGGTTATGAGATAACGAATCATAATGTTTACTATTTGAAATAATGAAGGAAGCATCCTGGCGTTGATACTGAACTCTGGTGTGTTGTGTTTGATACATGCAGGGTGCAGCTCTTGGCGAGAGCGGATTATGCACGCACGGAGGTGCAATGACGTAGAGCAGAATGACGGCGCAACGTGTATAGAATGGTGGAAATGATAAGATAGAAAAAGAAACAGAAAGAAAGCACCGGTAGGTGAAAACGAAAAGTGGCTTCAGATGTTAACATTGTGCCAAGTGATCCCTAATGCCGAGATCAGGTCATGTATGATATCTTTCATGATCCATAGATCACCGCCTGAGTGGAAAATCCCTCGATTCAGATTCCAGGTTGACGTGAATTCGACAGCAGTTCAGTTCCGGTGGTTGAATGAAACACCCACAGATTAATTACCCCACTACGACAAACGCTGTAAGCGTGCAGCAAACACCTCAGAAGCGCGCCGTCATGGCTATTCGCACCGGGTTTCCTACGTAGATACAGACTGTATATATGAGCAAGGAAGCGTGAAAAATGGCGGACGGTATGTTAAAGTGGGTAGGGTAGGGCCGTACATGAGAAGTATTTAAAAATACCATTAAATAGCCATTGCTTGATATTGTAGCCTTTATGATTTCCTTTATACGGTTCAAATTAGCAGGAAAACCCTGTCCATTTAGTAGACATAATGAAAAAGGCTGGAGGCAGGGGACCCCGCCTCACTGGAAGAGATCACTCCACCCTCCACTTCCCACCTCCCCCGCTGTAAAGGGAAGCACAGGCATCCCGTCTTCTGTAGGTCAGAGAAGGTAAATCAGCTTGCAACCTTCCAACAACCTCCGACATTTTGCGACATTTTGCGACATTTTGTAAAGACCAACAAACCGGACCTGAACCAGAGCTCTTGACATCATCACATCGCTCATCCTGAGAAACCGACAACACAAACTTCGCAATGTCTACAAGCCCTGTAGCTCATACCCCACCCTCCCACGATGCCCCGCGACCAAAGGGTAAGCTCCCCGTCTGAGAGAAGTGGCGATGCGAAGCTCTTTTACAAGCAATACTAACCCATTTCCCAAACACTCCAGGCATCCTCAAAAACTCATATCGCGGGTCGCCGCCTGTGTCGCCCGTCCACGACCCTGCTCTCCCCCACACCCCGTCGACCGACTTTGCGCTCGACCCAAAAGAGGCCAAAGAGCTCACCATCGTCAACACCCAATACAATGCCGGTCATCGCCGCTCCTCCTCGACAGCGGGCTCTCGCCCAGGCATCTCCCGCAGCTCGCGCACTCCATCTCACCACGACGACGAGTCAGAGGAGCAGGGTCAACGCCTAAAGTGGGACGAGGCGAATCTGTACCTCACCGAGCAGGAGCGCACGGCAACCATGAAGATCAACGAGCCCAAGACTCCCTACGCCAAACACTACGACCCCGCCGAAGACCCGTCCGACAACGATGAGGACATGGCTGAGCCCATCAACCCCGATAACATTGATCTCGACCGTGTCGATGGTCTCCCCCACTCCACCGGTCAAAACCAAAACAAGCGCAAGCCGGCCGATGACGAGATTCCCGGCTTGTCTCTTGGCGAGCCTGAGGAGGAAGTCCCCGAGCACGGGTTTGGCAATGGAGATTCATCAAGCAAGCGGCCGCGCGCAGTTCATGTCGACAGCAACGACACCACTCACGATACCGACGGAGAGGAGTATCTTGTTGGCTTGAGTGCTGAGGAGAGGGAGAAGCACAAGAAGTTTGAGGAGATGCGCAAGAAGCACTACGAGATGAAGAATGTGGCGTCGCTGTTGGGGCATCCCGAGGACTTGGATGACGAGGAGGATGTTGACGGCGTCCCCCCGCCTTTGCCTGGCAAGACTAATGGGTCATTGTAGTTTCATGGGCTGTGTGGTTTTGGTTTTGACGAAGCAATGAGTAGACACAATCTTGCGAGTTTGCGAGATTGTCATTACGGAATCAGCATGTTTGCATTTTGGGGTGGTGACTGGCATCGGGGCTAGGTTGGAGTAAACTGGATGGACATTCAGGTCACACCTGTTATTTGTGTTATGGGGATGCTGTTTGCAGACTCTCTATTCTTTTTCTTTTTTCTCTTTTTTCTTTTTTCTGGGCAGGGTGATGGGCTCCCTGCATTACTGTTAAGCTTGAGAGCGGCGTGTATATTTCCCCAAAGTTTATTGTGGTGACTTTTGCGATTTGAACTAAATAATTTCTTTGTAACTTGCGAAATCGTGACTTGCAAATGCCTCCCTCCCAATCGTATAACCCAAGTAGAATGTGGATATACTCCCCGACGCCAATGCATGTCGCCGTGCTTTTTCTTTATAAAAGCCCCTTCCGCGCCAACTCGATCTTGCGTGCTGCCTCGCCGGCCTTGAATCCACCATGAGAAACGCACATCCTCATTCCGTCTCCAAATTCGACCTTTTCCTCGTGCGCGGGCCATGGGCAGGGGCAGTGGTGGGGGAAGTGAACGCAGGCTGTCGGATTTCAACAATGTCAGCCAGCCACTTGGTTAAAACTGAGAGAACAGGGGGGGCGGGGGCGCATACCAAGTGTATCTGGGCAGAGATACTTGTCGCAGTGTGCCCGGTTATAGGAAGCGCGATAGGCACTGGAATCGCTGGCTACGTTTTGTTGCTGTTGGTGGTGGTGGCCGTGGTGTCCTCCTCCATGTTGCTGGTGACCACCACCGCCTCCAAACATGCCTTCGAAGAAGTTGCCGAATTGCGCCGATACTGAGGTTGTGAGACTCGCGAGAGCGAAGAGCAAAACGGAAAATGCACGCATTGTCAAAAGCGTATCTGATGTGCAACTGATGAATCGAGACTCAGGAAGGGGTTCAAGGTTCCAAGTTGGAAGCTGTCGCAAATGCATTGCCAATCCAGAGAATGGAATCCCAGTTGCGGCCAGCTTGGTGTTAGTCTTATCTTATCTGACCCCCTGTGGTGTGGGAGAATGACTAAGCCGAAAACCTCACCCCGGCATCCCACGAAAGCAGAAAGCAGCAAGCAGCGGTAGGTGCGGTCCGTGGGAGAGGAGGAGCCATTCCACTCAGGACCGGCATTTTTTGGACTCGTTGCGTGCGGTCCCATCCGAACCTTCCCCGGGCCCTCTCGCTCTCGAGCTCCGGTCCTCCCCTTAGAATTTACCAATTCCTGGCGGGGAAACCTTTGCCAGTTGTTGTTGTTGTTACATAGCCAGACCCAATGCAGCTCACACAGCTTCGGCGACCCCTCCAGAGGGTTGCTGGAGCCGCGACAACAACAGCTCTACGAACGACGACGATCGCTTTCGAGGACCAATTCGCACGACTCCGAATTGCATCTCCCACCGGCAGCAATGCTGTCGTACAGGGCAGACGTTATGCCTCGGTCAAGTCGCAGGGTGCTTACAGAATTCCAAACAAAAAGACGATTGCCAAGAAGATGGGTGCGAAGAAGACGGGCGACCAATTCGTGCTTCCAGGAAACATCATCTACAAGCAGCGTGGTACGATATGGCACCCGGGTGAGAATACAATCCTCGGCAGAGACCACACCATCCACGCCGCCGTATCGGGCTACGTCAAATATTACCGCGACCCCGCCCGTCACCCGAAGCGCCAGTACATTGGCGTCGTCTTCAACAAGGAGGATAATCTCCCGTACCCACCCGGCTCTGCTCGCCGTCGCAAGCTCGGTCTCGTTGCTATCCCCCGGAAACCCGAGCAGCCTGCCCAAGAGAAGCTTGCACCGAGCGGCATTCCCTTGACCGTCACCCGCCTCCCCGAGCTCAACAAGTCCGAAGCCGCCAAGACCCCAGAAGCACCAGCAGCCGAGGCCGCTGCGCCATTACAACCAGAACCGCTCAAGGATGGAAACTCTGTTATTGCAGCTTTGGTCAAGGAGAAGCTCAGGCTCAGAGCCGAGAGCCAGGCAAAGAGAGAGGCCGAGAAGGCCAAGGCTGAGGAGGAGCTCGAGTTGCGCAAGGGCACCCGCGTGCTGCATCTGCAGGATGACTACAGCTACCGCGAGCACAACTGGGAGATTGGCCGTCTCGTCGGTGACGTGGGCAGCGTGCCGGGCGCCGAAAAGACGGATTCGCGCAGGGCAAAGTTCCGTCTGCGCAAAAGGAAACGTGTTTGCACCTTCAACGCTATCAAGAAGCGCAAGGCTGCCAAGTCTGAGAGGCGCGAGGAGTACAAGAGCAGGGTACGGGCGAAGCGGGAGAAGAGAGTTGCCGAGCGGGCGGCCGGTATTGCTCAGAAGCTGGCAGGTGCTGCTGCTGCTGCTGCCAAGGAGAAGGCGGCAGGTTCCAAGCAGGTGAAGGCCTGAGTTATGAGGAGATAACGAACACTATACCTGGACGTGTGGCCCAGGCGTGGGGCAACAATGTGCCGAAAATAACTGTACATTATTTGTTATCAATAGAATCGTTCAAGTTTCTCGGAACGGAATTGGAGAGGGGTTTGTGTGTGTGTGTGTGTGTGTGTGTCTCATTCCTTGCCCCCTGTTTGCACTCGTGGCATCCCTTGTTTATATTACTCCCGACGGATTGGGGGGCTGGAATGTAAAATGTGCATCATTGGGGATTGACACAAACATTTATCTGCTTTGGGTCCGGATGGCCGTTCAGAGAATCTCGAGACGATTACCCACCTGCGCTGTTTGCGGACACGAGAGGATTCAGCGCCATCTATAAATCCAAAAACAACCATGAGATTCCGCGTCCGAGGCGGCGAGACTCCTGGGATGGTTTCCAGCACCAGTACTTATGAAAATGAAGACGACGCAACTTCCCTTGTTATCGGTATATTGTCTCCATCCAAACAGAAACGAGCTTCGTCGCCTCCGAAACGCGTCGTGTTTTCCACCGAGAACTTGCGCAGTATTCGGGCCATGTTAGATGAAGCCAGGGGCAGGAGCAGGAGCAGGAGCAGGAGCAGGAGCCCGCCCAAGGCAAGACAGTGCAAGTATTTCCCTTTCATTTCATCATGTTGGCAAGGACTAACGAATCGCAGCAGTACCGTACCGAGAGCGTGATCAAGGCAGCGACTCTGAGCGGGGCAGAGAGAGTCAGAGAGCTGCTGCCCCAGCTCTGACAGCCAGACAGACCTTAATACCTCCTCCTTCAGTAACACCATTTAGGCCTCAGCAGCCCTTTGAGCCAGGTGCAACGAACCCTATGGCTCCTAGTCCGTCAATGAGAAGACACGCGTCCTCTTCTTCAACATCCTCTGGCACGTCTCGATCAGCCTATGACCCGAACCCAACCCCGGCGAGGAAACAGTCCGCCTTCAACCTCGATCCTCAGGAGCATTTACCCGCACCCACTCCGAAACGAAGATTACTAGCTAAAGTCAACGGCATCCATGGGAGGCAAAGGCTAGAGACTCCTGAGGGTGGGGATGATGAGAGCAGTAGTGACGAGCTAGGACGATTAGATGAGCTGGGAATGAGTCATTCTGTGGTCGTCAATAGGAAGAGAAACTTCGAGGTTCAGTCGCCTGTCCGCCGGCCTCTTGTAAAGAAGGCTGTGACCGCTCATACCGCCCGGGCCGAGAAACAAGTGGTAGATGTTTCCACAGAGAGTAGTGGCGAGAATCACTTGAGCGGACCGAGGAGAAGAAGAGGTCTGTCGGTTTGGAGACTTGCATCGCCACCCAAGATCAAGGCTGTACAAGCTGGTGCGGAGGTTGGGGAGGCTGATAATCCTAGTTCAGAGAACGACGGGTCCGAGGAGTATAACAGTCAAGGTGATGTGTATGACAGACCACCGGAGGAGGGCGTTAGTGCTTCCTCCGGAGAAGAGGAGGCCCACCGCCACGAGCTCTTCCTCGAGCAGATCGACCTCGACAAGGACCCTTACATTTTCAAGAACGTCCTCGGCTCCTTGTGTCGCCTCTGTCTCACCCTCCACCAGAGCGAATCCTCCTACCTTGCACACACTCAGGGCAAGAAACATCAGACAAACCTGAGCAACCGAGAGGAAGGTCAAGAGGAGGAAATACCGACACAAATGGGAGTCAGGGTTGAGCAGAGTGTGGAGCAGGGAGGGCGCGCTGGATACCAGGAGGATAGCTTCTCGGATCTGGATTCGGAGTTTGAAGGTGCATCAAGGATTAGAGGGCTTGGTGAGATATCTCAGACTGTAGGGAGCTTGCAGCCTGTTCAGGATAAGATTTTAGAAGCGATCCCTGAGCCGGAAGATACAGCGACTGAGTCCGAGGTTCAAGAAGCACCACCAACACAAACCCCCCAGAGCCCGAGTACCGAGAGCTCTGGGGGAAATGGTGACAACGAAGAGGAGGAGAGCATCCTGGCCAGCGAAGAGCATCCAATTACCATATGCGGCAACCGCTTATACTCTGACTGGACAGGCACCTGGGGTAAGTCTTCCTTTTGGCTCTCCTGCCTTTTCTCGGTAGAACTCGCTGACCGTCACAGATGGCAAAACCTGCAAGGTCCCTGGTGTAGGTGCTCTGTTTCCCCAAGGTTACCAGCCTCGTGTCGGCGAACCAGAACCATGGATCTGTCCTGTTCGAGACTGCCAGACAATCTTTGCTGAGGCCTTTGCTCTTGGGGGTCACTTTAGTGCAAGTCACCGCGCATGTCTCCTCAACGACAACCGCGACGGTACCATGTCCGTCATCGGCAAACGTCAAACAAAAGACCCCGAGACTGGTCGGATGCCCGCGCTGGTGATATCCCGGAAGCCTCTTGACCCGACTGCAGCGCCTCCAAAGGCCGCTCCTCACAAACCAACCCGCAAGAGAAGGGTGAGTGATGCGAGAGGAATGCGTACTTCGCCAAAGAAACCTAGCAATGCCGCCGCAAAAAGGTCGCGTCTATCAAGAACCACGCCCCGGTCACGCAGTTCCTTTCTTGTCGTCGACATCCCCAGCAACAAATCTTCAACCTCGAAGGCTGCTCAGTATCATCGGACTGAGCCAGCTCTTTGGCAATATCTCTGTTTATACCTTCCTCACGATGTGCCATTCCCAACCAACCCTCTTGTTCTGGAACTAATCTCCCTCGCGCGCCAACGTGAACTACCTCACCGGTGGAAATTGCAGCTTTCTGGCAGGCCAAACCCAAGCATCAACCTTTTATGTGCAGTCTTGATTTACCTCGCTGGGGACAGAACACCAGACGAACCATGCAAGGGCTGTAGGTCCTTCAAGGTCGACGGCAAGTTCCCCGAGTGTGTCGTCCTCCCGGAAACAGGCATCTCAACAGAACTCAGGGAGCACTTCAACGGAAGATGTTCTGGCTGCTTCTACAGGGGATTAGAAGAGTGCAACGGGGAAGACACGGAGGAGTCCAGCACCAGCGAGGATGAACCTGCCATTACAAATACTCCGCCATCAATCCAGAGTGTGGTGGGCAGGTTGCCGAGTGGTTCCTCAACCTCTAAACTACGCGTTGCGGCGATCAACCAAAGGAAAACACGCCCTCTCGCGACCAATCCAAAGCCAAAGTCCCCACGAACAGAACCGACCTCCAACAGAGTAACCAAGGCCAGACCATCCACCTCCCGACCCGCTTCTCAAGCAACCAAACCGAATAACAGGGGGAAGTCATCAACAATCGCAGCCAAGGAGCTATCCCTCGCATCATCGACATCCACTTCCTCGGGAGCTGCAATCCCCTACAAAATGGCCCCATGGGAACTTGCTCCCGGCAGGATATCAGTCCGAACCTCGGGCAGCAAAACAGAGAGTACGTATTCACGCTGTGCTTCTTTCGCCACTTGTTGTGTTCCAATTTCTGACCAGCTTGTACTCGCTTAGATATCGCCTTCTCCTCTACTTATTTACTCTCTCCATCTGGACCCCTCGCCTTGACATCTACCACGACTTTTCAGGTTCTTAATGTCCAGCCTGGGCATGATGTCTCTTGGCCAGAGGAAGACGAAGATAAAACGAGGGTATGCTCTGTCGCTCAGGGGGTGGTGGGTGTTAAACTGTGCGGGAGGGAGTTTTCTCTCGGACCGAATGGTGTGTGGAAGGTTCCGGCTGGGGAAGGGTGCGAGATTGGGAGTGTGTGTTATGGCGGGGCGGTTGTTCATGTTGTTTGTGTTTTTGCAGGGTGAGGGTGAGGAGGAGTGACTCAGTCCTCATGAGAGGAGAGGTGACCGAGTTGGTCTTCCGGGGGGGAGCTGAATGTGAAAAAGTCAACCTCAGGGTACATAAGTCTGTCGTGTGGATCTCGCTCCCAGCAATCCCCCAGCTACGTCGAGTGTCCACACTTCGAAAATCTTCCGTAGTATAGTGGTTAGTATATGAGCTTGTCATTCCAACAACGCTCGGGACCCGGGTTCAATTCCCGGCGGGAGAGACCATTTATCTTTTTGATGTTTTTCTGGCCAATTCTGGCACAGGGGAGCTCTTTTTTTGTAACTGTTTTTACTTTTTTTTTCCTTTTTTTTCTAAATAGTGTCTTGGGGTATTCTTTTTCCGCAGTTAAGATGAATTGTTCCTCCCAGTTTAAAGTGATTGGCTCGGTTCAGATCTTGACTCTAACACATGATGACTATATTGACAAAATGCTTCATGGAGCATTGCCAACACACATGGCTAGCAACTTTCTATCTAAAAGCTCCTGGAATTAAGATATATCTGCAGCACCTTGGGTCATGAAGAAAGTCTTTATCGTATTACAATGCTATAAGGGCAATTATGGCCGTTTTCATCAATCTCCAGTCCACAATTGCTAGAAAATGCCTTTCAGCTACCACGTTTCAATGTTTCTCGCAACCACGGAATCTTTTTATGGTTTATGTTTTTTCCTTAGACAGACGACCTCACAACATTCAAAATAACATTCCCATTATCAATTCCATCAGTCACTTTGGCCGAGTGGTTAAGGCGCGGGCCTGCTATTCATGATCATCACGTGATAAGCTCAGCTCGTCTCTTCGGAGGCGCAGGTTCGAATCCTGCAGGTGACGGAATTTACTTTTTGCATATACATGCAATAACCGCTTTTATTCATCTCGGAACTTATCTTATTTCTCCTCTTCATTTTTTATATTTTACGGTATACTTGATTCGGTACCTATTTACCTCTTTCCAACATCAAAGTCCTTTCCATCCCTCATCTAACTATCACATTGCGATGGCACGGGAAGATGGAACATGTGTTGCTAGAAGTTCCATTCTAATACTTCAATGCTTCATGTTCCAAGCTCATAATGTCTCACAGAACTCCTTGGAGGACCGTTGCCACCCGGAAGTTCCCTATAAACATCATGGCTATACACATTCACTTATTGCCGCCTGCTGCCAATGATTCACTTTGACATCCTTGCCATCATCCGAATGAGGTTGACGGTTAGATAGACTGATCTGTCAGTGGAGATAAACTGAGTGAACGGTTGTCCGGAGATTTTGGCACGGTCGTAGCCGCCAAAGACTACGTTGCCGTCTAGTTTGGTCTTGCTGTTTGCTCCTTGGCGACCCCAGAATATTTCAAAGGAGCGGGCGGCCTCCTCTGAAGGTGGTGCAGCCCTTTTGTGCAAATTTCTCGGGACGGAGGTCACAGAATCCGCTCGTGCCGTAGATCATGGTGTTGTTCAAGGGGCTGCAATCCGTGTGGGAAAGAACGGAAGTCAGTGGCATGCTCTAGGATTGGGTTCTGTTACCAAGAGAAGAAGGAGAAGAAGACTCACCAGTGGGGCATAAAAGCAACCGCTTGAGCAGGTGTGCCAAGTGACACGGCCATCCCTCGAGACACTGAATTATTCGGGAGGGTAACATTGCCAATTCTAACCGCTACCTGCGAGGGAATACATTCCGCTGATGCCCAACAAGTAAAAGGCAGGACTACAACTTGAATTTGGAGTGTGGAAATCCAGTATCAAGAAGAAAACAGAGCGTCACGCTCGAAGCATTAAGAATACTAAGACTGACAACAAACTATAAAGAAGAAGAGGAAAGAAGCACCGTTAAAAAGAGATCTCAAGCAACCTCAGCCTCCCTGGTCCCGAGAAAGGAGAGCCGATCTTTATGAAACAGGTGCAATGCAGTGAAGACATGGCGGTAAATACATATACATCGTGGCTGATGAACGGTTGGGATGACTGGGATTAATGGCTGGAGTCGGAAGACGTGGTCTCTGTTTCTTTGTTGACATGTTGGAAAGATAGAGCAAAAGCCCAAGCTGTTGTTGGGAATAGCGCTTATATTGACCCGACACTTTGGTAAGCCGAGGCGCTGTGGTGGAAATCTCACACAATTAGCCGGTGATCAGCATCATAAGATTGGCCATGTCTCAACAGCGGGGCGTCCAACACACTCTTGGCAAGCCACAAGCCGCACATCGGCTACCTGACACATCTCTCTTTGCCTCTTTCATGTTTATCACAGCTGAAAATTGAACATCAATCTTATGAGATGAGCAGCAGCAACCCCGTTCCCATCATCGATATTGCTCCGAGCCGCTTCCAAGGTTCCTCTCCCAACTAGAGGCCTTTGCATTTCACTTGAACGATTTCATCAATTCTTCATTCCTTTCCTTTGTCCCTTTTAGCCATTGTTTTTTGCCAAGGAAGAGCCACGCCAACCCCTCACAAATCATCCTCTGGCAGGATGTCCAAACCAACACCTACTCTTGCCACCATGAGGCGACAACCCCGGCCTCTGGCAGGCGGGCCAAAACCGTTCCTACGAAGCAGGACTTTACTCACGGGGCTTGCTTTCTGCGCTATATTATGGTATCTGCTGGGGTGGTTTGACATGAGCGGTGGTCAAAATCACCTTGAATCAGTACGCCTGGAGAAACACATGAACACCGGGCCGTTATCACATCCATACACCTTTGTCAAGAGCAGCGTGGACTGGGGGAGACTTACACCCAGATATGCACCAGAACAACCACTCACTGCAGTCCCGGTGCCTTCAAAACGGACAAGACTTCCTCGAGTGCAGCATCAATTTGGGCCCGAATCACCAGAGGCTCAACAAAAGCGCGATGAGCGAAGAAAGGCGGTCCGTGATCTCACCATCAAGTCCTGGAATGCGTACAGAAAGTACGCCTGGAAGAAGGATGCCCTCCGCCCGCTCACCGGCTCAGGGGTTGACCAGTTCTCAGGCTGGGCTGCAACCCTGGTAGATTCACTTGACACTCTTTGGATCATGGGCATGAGAGACGAGTTCGACGAAGCAGTGGCAGCCGTTGCCGAAATCGACTTTGGAAAATCAACCACACCCAACGTCAACATATTCGAAACCAACATCCGCTACCTCGGCGGTCTAATGGCAGCGTACGATCTGAGCAAGCGCCAGATCCTCCTTCAAAAGGCCACCGAACTCGGCGATCTCATCTACGCCGGCTTCGACACCAAGAACCGCATGCCGGTTGACAACATCCTCTTGGGCCCCATCAGAGCAGGCGAAGGTCTCCAAGTCGAACCTCAGGTCGTCTCCGCCTCCCCAGGAACCCTCTCACTCGAACTCGCCCGTCTCTCCCAGCTAACCGGCAACCCGAAATACTACTCTGCCATCTCCCGCATCACGGATCTCTTCCACTCTGGCCAAAACCAAACCGCCCTCCCCGGTCTCTTCCCCATGTGGGTATCAATGTCCAGAGCAGACGTGGTATCAGGCAGCACATTCACCCTAGCCGGCTGCGTAGACTCTCTCTACGAATACTTTCCCAAAATGCACTTTCTCCTCTCGGGGGCAGAACCCAAATACTTGTTCCTCACACGGAACTTCCTCTCCGCCGCGAAAACGCACCTCCTCTTCCGTCCCTTTGTGCCCAGAAACGACGACATCCTCATAGCAGGCAACCGCAACGTCGACTCGGAAACTGGAAAACCCTTTCCACTAGACCCCGAAACTGAACACTTGGCCTGTTTCATCGGCGGAACCTTTGCTCTTGCCGGCCGCTTACTCCAGAGCCCGGAAGACGTCTCGGTGGGCGCCAAGCTCACACGGGGATGCGTGTACGCGTACAGATCCTTCCCGACGGGAATTATGCCCGAACGTCTAAACATGGCGGTCTGCGAAGACAAACTCAACGGCTGCAAGTGGAACGAAACCCGCTGGGAGGAGGAAACCAAGCAGAGATACGAGTACAAGCCCCACTTGCCAAAGGGATTCACCACGGCAAAGGACGCCAGATACATTCTTAGGCCCGAGGCTATCGAGTCCGTGTTTTACATGTGGAGGATCACGGGCGAGAAGGAGTGGGAGGAAGCAGCCTGGGACATGTTCAAGGCTGTAGAGAGGGGGACGAGGACGGAGAAGGGCGCGGCGAGCGTGGTGGATGTTACTGTGCGGCCCGAGGATGTCGAGAGGGAGGATTATATGGAGGTGAGTTATATCCGCAAACTTGGTGTCAACCTGTTTTTATCCTGACAGAGAGATACTGACGATTTTGATTTTTTTGGTGCAGAGCTTTTGGATTGCAGAGACACTAAAGTATTTTTATCTGGCGTTCTCCCCACCAGACTTGATCAGCTTGGATAAATACGTTTTGAACACTGAGGCTCATCCGTTCTTGAGGCCGGGGGCATGATCAGATTCGGAGTTTTTTTTGGTATTTTCTCGGCCTTCAGGATACGTATCAAAAAGATCTTTCCAAAGTTTTTTCGGTGCTCAGCATACATCACCAATATTATTTCTTTACGAGTTATGGCTCCCCACATTGTGTGTTTTGTTTTTTGTAACCCCCCGACCAACGCATATTCAGACCTCCAAGTGATATACCGCCCCCTCGTAATCTGGATGTACCCACACCTTGCATCCGTCTCTGATTTCCAAAACCCAACCTGAATCAGCAGGAGGCTGAAAGTTCTCCTTGGCAGTCCATGGCTCCCATCGATCATCGTCCTCGTACTCTAGATTGAACTCGTGCTTCTCGAGAACCTTGGCCATGACAGAGGCAATATATCCATCTTGCCCCTTCAAAGAGTTCTCTCGGCACCACTCGAAATCCGATTCACCCTTCCGCCTGTGACGACAGTTGCCAAAGTCAATGATGTACACTCGATACTCTTGATCGGGCTTGCACTCGGAGATGATGAAGTTCTCGGTGCGCACATCGTTGTTGATGATGTCATAGTCGCTGAATATGCGTGTGAGAGAGATAGCCTGGTCGACGATATCCTGCCACGCGGAGCGAGGGCAGCGGTGAGATATCTCGCGCAAGGGAAATCCTTCCAAACGTTGCATCAGAATTCCCTTGATCTTGAAAGGCTCAAGCCCATCGACAGGGTTTGTGTCGACTTGAGGCGGGGCAATATCCAACTCGACTTTGGCCAGGAGCTTGGGGATCAGGAGACCTTGCAGATTGCGCAGGGTTTTGTAGACAGCAGTCTCTTCTTTGAACATCTCGTGGAGCTCATCTGCAAGAGCAGCCTCACATTCGCCGTCATACCACTCCTCGCCCCCCTGCGGCTCGTACTTGTACACTTTGCGGGGCAGTTGATGGATGCCTCTGATGAGCTTGTCAAACTCGCCAGTCCGAACAAACTCGACATAACCCTCTTCGATATCTCTCTCCCACGGATCGTGGCGTTTTTGCTCGCGAAACCCTTCAGCAAATCGACGATCATAGAGTTTGAGAACTGCGGATGACGGCAGTCTTTTGGACGAGCCTTGGTCCAGGATATCCACGAGCATCACACAAGAGAGAGTCTTGCTGTAAATCTGGCGGATCTCGAGCCGCATTGCCGAGTTGGAGCCACTTCTGGCGTTATCTGAGAGGAGATTCAGCTCCAAAACCTGACCGACATGATAATCTTCCTCTCGGAGCTCTGGAGGCGTGTGTTCATGCTGCAGATGATACTCTTGGAATTCAACCGGGCTCGGAAGCCTGTTGTCCGCCACCTGGTTGGAGGATGAGGAAGTGGTAGTGTTGATTGAATCGTCGGAAATGGCCTTGGAATCCACAGCCTTGTTTGCTTGATCATCCTTCTGCTCGGGGCAGAGAGCGTCCACTTGCTTGCTGGTTGTATCGATCAGGTCCAGTTTCTCAGTAGCCTGAGCATCCTCATTATCGGGTAAAGACGAGTCGCTTTGATTGTGAGAGGCAACACGTTCGGCCCAAACTTCTGCATCAATTCCCTTCAGAGTGCTCGCCTGCGCATGCGCGGTCGCGTCACCGAGATGGTTGCTGTCGCTGCTGCGAGAGGGTTGCGTGCTTCCGTCTTGGTGATCGCCAAAGGGAGTCTGGGGTATGGGACGCTCGGGTTGAATGTCATTGGGTGGCTCCTCGCGACTGCTCTCTGAGGCGGGGTAGCTGTCTTTGTCGCAAACAACATTTTGGATCGAAACCTTGAGATCCGAATGAGCATTCTCAAGCGCGTCGCCAGAATTAAGTTGCAACAACATCATTATTCCTGTCTATCACTAAGTTAAATACCAGGATAATGTAGCGCGTTAAAGCTAAAATTGCGGAGGATGTTGTTGGCGAGAAGTTGGGTGAGGTTGCTGCAGGCAGCAGGGAGTATCGTGGTTAAAAAAGAAAGAGAAGATCGTAGGATGCTACGAGTTGAGATGCAAAATAAAAGCGGACCAAAGGGACAGTAATTTGTTGCAGCTGTCCCTAACAAGCACCCAAGGGAGGATCGAAAAGGGCTCAACTCGCGTGTGAAATTTTTTTATGTCTTTTACAACCACATCCTGCAGTACAATTGATTGGTTTAATGTCTTGATGTGTCCCTCGTCCTTTAGCTCTCTTCATCACCGCGCACCACCTCGGTTGAATCTGGAACCAATCCTGCCACGCTCTCAAAACTTCGTCCATCGTACACCTCCTTAGTCGGCCGACCAAATGTTCCTCCACCTCCTCCGTTGGGGCCCCCCGAAATCTCGACCGTCAAGTTACCAGTAACGTGAATCTGATGCTTGGACTTTCTCGTCCCATTCCTGGTCCCGGTCTTGGAAACCGGATCCAGCTGATACTGCTGTGACGACCCCATGGCATCCGGGAAGAACCGTTTAAAAAGAAGGCGGAAGCTGGGAAGACAGGGACAAACGACTCCCAAATCAAGCTCGATCCCTGACCACAAACAAAGACCCGCGGTATCCTTGGTCGGGTTGACGGTTCTGGTAAACTGGTTGATAGTCTTCAAGCGGACGAGGCTGATGACAATCACCACGACTCCGACCATGAACATCATCCCGGCCATCAGCTTCTTCCTCCAGTGCAGATTCAACGACAGCAGCTGAGGGAACGGAAGGGCAATCAGCCACAAATCAAATGCAATTCCGGTCGTCGCCGCTACCCAGGCAAGGACATTACCGTTTCCGCACTTTCCGTCCATGGGATTAGCTGAATCGGGCTGGTCGGCCTCCCATCCGAACCAGTAGAAGGAGATGGGCTGACACTGAAACATGACGGCCAAGAAGAAGCTGAGATTGTAGACGAGGTTGAACACCAGACTTGCGAGGATGATCTTGCCCAACCTCGAGCTCGTCCCGTCGTTGGCCGGGAAGATGCGCATGTAGAACAGAATGATTGACATTCTGATCAAGAATCTCGTGAGCGTGTAGAGAAGCATGTTGGCGTAGAACAGCTGCAGGATCCTCGTGATGTTCTCGAACTGGACGAACCACAAATCCTGTCCCAGCCCGTTCTCGATCAGGTCGACGTTGAGCCCCGTGAATGCTGCGCAGCAGGCGGCGGCGCAAAAGTTGGCGAGGTCGTCCCACCCAAAGTATGCATTCGTGATGCCTCGGGCGATCAAACGAAGCATGACGGCCAAGATTGCGAGTCCGAAGAAGGTGAAGAAGGTCGGCAGGAGA
The DNA here is from genome assembly GCA_033297175.1 of Cladorrhinum sp. PSN332. NCBI lineage: Eukaryota > Fungi > Ascomycota > Sordariomycetes > Sordariales > Podosporaceae > Cladorrhinum > Cladorrhinum sp. PSN332. The sequence continues at coordinate 142,066 of MU858892.1, forward strand.
GAGCCGTCTCCGTCGCTGGGATGGCCGCACATCTCGTACGTGAGGTTCTTGGTGGTGAGAGTCTGCCGGACGGTGCACACCTGGTGGACGCAGTATGCCGCGTCGACGTAGTACTGGGGGTCTCCGCAGAGGCAATCAAAGTCGTTTTGTTCGCATGTCGAGTTGCCCATTGCCGCCCGGAGACATGGCTTCGCGCACTGTGGGAGGGCCGCGATTGCATCGGCGACAGATAGGTGTCCCGACTGGGAAGTGGCCTCATGTCTTGCAGCAATGACGGTGTGGAACGAGGCGAGGATACAGAGACCAATGATGGTCAGTATCCTCCTGATAGACATGTTGTTGTTGGTGTTGTTGTTGCTGTTGCTGTTCTCAGGGTTACATCTGCAGGCGAAGAATCGAAAGAGAGGAAAAAGAAATTCTAGAGGAATCCGAGAGGATGGTTCAAGACGGCCTAAAAATCGAGCGACCCATTAGTGTATAATGATGTGGAGGTTCCAGGGGCATCCCGCCATGTGAAAGTGGATGGCGTGTGTGTGTGCGTGTGTGGGGAGATCGTGAAGAAGCTTCAGCTGAAATAATATCCTCATTTCAGGTTTGGTCGCTAGATCGAGACTTTTTTCTGCACTATCTAGTATTCCTACGCACTCTATGCCGCTTTCAGAAGTATCCATTATTAATACTGAGAGGTTGTTGATCACTATCTTCTGTGCAGTTTACTCTCCACGCCTCTAGGCACTCGGCAGGACATTTACATTACATCTGGTAGGACAACAACAGCCCGGCATCCACCCAACGCAAAACTAGCGAGCGAAACAAAAAATTAATCTGTAACTGCTAGGTCCCTGCCTGCGATCTTCGGCTTCCGGCTTCATGTGTGGACAGGCTAGCTGTCGAGGAGCCACTCGCATTGAAATGGAAGATGGATACGGGTGGAACTGTGAATGCGGCAACAAGGAACATCCGTTTCGGCAGTTGGCGCCAAAGACTCTAAAGAGACCCGGGATTCCGAACCCGAAGACGAAATTTCTTGAAAGTAAATAGTGTCTGTAGCAAAACAAAATGAAGCCTCTCGCGATGGTTTGCCTGATTCAGCTTGGTCCTTTTGATCGTCTTGAAGTTTCTCGCAGATTCATGTTGCCATGTGAAAAAGAAATATCTTAAGCCTCGGCTAGGTAGTACCAAGCAGAAGCTACGGCGATTCCCGACGCTTCAGCCAACATGAAACGGTGACTTTGAAAACAGCCGTCGTCGAAAAGGGCTGAAAAAGAAGTAGTCTTGCTTGTGGAGATCTAGACCCGAGTAAGAGGTCTAAGCGGTGGACTACCAGAGGTGAGCTCGACTTTGAAATGACGCCAAGGCTGATCTCCGGGGTTTGACGGAGTCGACGGTGGAGTTGATGGGATTCGGCAAGGTGCCATTCTTGATCTGATCGACGGGCCCGATGTCCATGATCCATCTGATCTGTGGAGCTTGGAGGAAATAGTTGAGACTAATTCAGGGGTAAGCTGCGAGATTCCTGCGAGTCTAGGTTGCAACATGTACACTAACTCGGGAAATCAATGACCGCGGCATAGGACGCCAAGTAGGGAGATACTTCTAATAATTGTATATTATAGTTAATCTAACAACTCGACTTGGTCGCCATCTTGCTGCCCTCTTCAAGCATCAACTCCTTCAAGATCACCAACCCTTCCTCTCTATCCCCCTGCAGGGATATATCCAGGCCCCAAGCCTCCAGAAAGGGAGCTTCTCCTCGATAATTGGTATGGAGCCAGATGCGTTCCTGACGCGTGTGGGCCAGCGAGTGTGTCGTTTTTGGAAAGGCGAATGTCCTTGGTTCTAGAGTCTGGGCGTTAGTTTCTGGCGGGGCCTTCTTTGAAGGTTGTCTAGCAACTCCGCCGGCATCGCTATCAGGTGTCGGTGGGGGCGTGCCATATTCGTCTGACATGGGCGCAGGATGCTTTGCTTTCTCCCGGGAGGCAGCGGCCGGTGGTTGGGCCCTGGGCATTGCCTCCAGTTCTGCGATGGGAGGGATGCCCGCGGCTTCATCCAGTATGATCTTGCCCATCAGGTGCTCGACATCGGCCGAAGTTGAGGATTCTACTGATGTTGATATCAATCGTTCTTGAACCGGCAGACTGGGGAGGGCTTTCCACAACGACTTCTTTCGAGTGAGCTCTGGTTTTGGATCCCGAGGAGGGCCTGCAGAAGGAATGCGGAGTGGAAGCGGACGAAGTTCGAGGTCCGGGTTGGGACTCGGTCTAGGAGCCTGCTGGGCCTGTTGAGCACCGTTGGTGCTTGAATCCTCCGAGTAAAAGTCAAACCACTGCGTTCGACGGCTTTCGACTGAACTGGCTCGACCTTGTTGTGGTCTCCTGGTGGGCCTTTCCGTTTCTTCGACACGACCTCCTCCCAGATGTGTAATTTTTGGTCTGCCAGCAGGGTTGCTCGGCGGTGTGGTGTCTGCTGCCACTGTCCTCAATGCCCTGAAGAGAGGTATGTCGTCAGTGATACTACGCTGCGGACTCACGGGTTAAGAGCTTCAAGCTTACCCGCTGGTATTTGACCGTTTTACCCAGTCCCGCACCCGAAAGCTGGGCTTTCTTGATGTCGGCAAGGACTTCATTGATGCTGATCTCCCGTGTCGCACCATAGGGCCCGTCATATTGGCTGGCGCCTCTTGTGTCGACCTCACAGTGAACATCAAAGCTTCCGCTCCTGGACTCGGCATGGTCTGGGACCTTGGGCTCATCTCGTGAATTGTCTCCATCATCGTGACAGAGATTTCTGGAAAGTTGGGAGCGCGATGCAGTTCAGGTCAACAAGTGGGGAAACCCGCCGCGACGGGAACCTGCACGCAATATATTCCGTCAAAGGGCCCCTTTTTCTTTTTCGGTGCAGGGAGAGTTTGACCTGGTCGGTCCGAAATGGGACGGCCACTTTTACCCCTTGCGACTTCTTTCAACGATCGCCACTCCTGTCGACAGAAGTTGGGAATTTCCAGTCAATTTTTGCGTCACCTTTGATGGTGGAATGCAGGGGTTGTTGGTCACTGACCAATCCCTTTCTCCAACCTGCAAAACATCAGACTCCAAGGAGCAACGAGTCTGCCCTTGACAGTTGAAACCAGCCAATCAGAAGGCAGAAACCCCGATTTGGTCAGACAATTCCAAACATCCTCCCGTCCACTCCCTGCGTAACATTTGGCACACATCTTTCTTTTTTTCTTCCAGCAATCTCATTTCTTGGCATCTCCCCAATCACGAACTCTCGAGAGTCCATCCTCCACGAATTGAGGCTGGCTGAAAGATGTTGGCCAGGAGTATGCGGCTACCTCCACATTGACCGAGCCCTGCCTCTTTCGTTCCGTGGGGGTTCGGGGAAGAATGGAATCGACCTCTGACCATCTTCAAGACCGGCACTGGGATTTTCGCTCTACCGAACGGGGTTGCCGAATCAGGTCCCTTCAACGATAATTCTTTCTTCAGGCTCTCCATTTCGACTCATACGCAAGTGGGCGGCGAAGCCTCAGCTTGGATCATCAGGCCATATCAACAGCTTGGTCATCTTAGGCAGTGAATTCCGTGTTATCTCGACGAATTCTATCTGTCTAAATAATGCGCGTGTCACAAAATGATACCTGTTTGGTGGTTGTGTATGATGCCCCTGAATGGCGGGCGGACTCCAACACCGCCACAGCCACAGAACGAATGCCGTTAGGGCTGACGCATCGAGACCAATCAAGTCCTGTGATCTCGTCAACGCCGGACTGCCACATGGATCAGCGGCCAATGGCCACGGAGCGCTCCAGAAGGCGTCAAGCGTTGTGGCGTCCAACTCTGCCGAAAGGCTGGGGCTGGGCTAGTGCGGGTCGGGGCGGAATGTCGTTATCAAAGAGGGAATAAGCGAGGACGGGATGGAGTCAGAGCCAAATACTCTAATCGGGCTGTTCCTTCGTTAGGTACCTATATGTAGTGGGGCCCGGAGCCTCGTCGCTTCGTCGACAATATACTAATCACAATGGACTCTGATATCTCGAAAATACCCGCCATGTCACCCCCTCCTGGGGTGACATCAAATTTTGAAGATCCAGAAACTATGCACGGCCTAGTCTTCAACACAGCAGTTTCCACCATGGCCTTCATTTTCGCCGTCGTTGCCATCCGAATCTACACAAAGGCCGTGATCGTGAAGGATATGAGGATTGAAGAGTGTCAGTACAAGGCAGCTTTCTCAAGTTCAAGTGGCCTTGATGGCAGAACGCTGACTGTTCAGCGTGAAACTCTGCAGATTTTGTCATATTAGCAACAATTGGCATCATCATGTGGGACTCCATGTTTATTCACATTTCCTTTCGAGGATACTCTCGACACCTTTGGGATGTACGAGCCATCGATGCACCTTACCTTGCATTGGTATGTTGAATTCATTCCGTCTCGGCCATTCTGAGCCTTTTGTAGGCACTTACATGTATTTTGCCACGAATAGATGAACTACGGCGCCGAGATATCACACACCATCACTACTTGGGCTGCAAAATGCTCCATTCTGTTTCAACTTGAACGGCTCTTCTGTCCCGGCCACACGAGGAATTCGAGCTTCTGGAGCATTGCCTTTCTTCTCATGTTGAACACGACCTACCATATTGCAGCAATGGTCGCATACATCTTCCAATGCACGCCGAGGGAGAAGGCATGGAATGTTCTTGCGGAGGGCAAGTGTATCAACGTGATTGCTGTGACGGTTATCTCAGGAGGAGTAAACCTGTTTCTTGACCTCGGGATCCTGGTAATTCCAATCATGGCGGTATGCCACCTCCCCTTGCCCATGAAGAAGAAGTTGGGAATATCAGCCATCTTTGGAGTGGGAATATTGTGAGTGTCTCCATTATATATATCCGTCCTCCTGTTGTGTACTGACCACACAATGTCCAGCACTTGCGCCATTGCGGCCCTTGGTGTTGTATTTCGCTTCATCATCTTTCATGAGCCAGACCTGTCATGGATCTTGACCAAAGTCGGCATCTGGACCATGATCGAGTATGGGGGGACGATCCTTGTTAGTTGCATGCCATCGTTTCCACGCTTCTACCGCCATATTAGGGGGCAGAGGGAACCTGAAGCATCCTCGCCGCAGGTGAAGCGCTCACCCTCACACATTTGCAAAACAGGTGCAGCCATGACTCCAGACGGTTTAGAGAGAGGCCAGGTCGAGTATACCCATGCAAGAACACCAACCCGGAGAAGTCACAGTGTGTATGGGGTAGGAATTGCACTTAGCACGAGTGAAGTCACATTGGCAGACTCTGGTTACATAGAATGCCCACAGCATACACATGTGTCATCGCAGAGGGTGAGATACATGTACGAATAAGGTGGAAATGTTGTATAGTCGAAATAAAACAGCCCATGAGCCCCTGAGCATTTGTAAACAATAGATATGGGTGAGATTACAGCGATCTTAGTTCCTCTCAACTTGTACCACCGTGACCTTCTTGTCCGGCGTCTTTTGGAACAAAAACCATGCACCTCAATCAATACTTTAGACCAATACCTGACACGCCGTTCAAAATGCCGCCACCCTCACGCGATTCTCGCTTTTTGGAGATCGAACAAGAGCTGCTATCGCCCACCTTTGCGTAAGTACCCTTGCATAGAAATTGGGAATTGGCAGACATCAATAGCAGATATAGCATATCATGTTGGGAACTCCGGGCTGCCGCCTCACTCCATATTGCCAGTTCCAAACTCTCCCCTTATTAGAGCGAAGCTCCAAAATAACTGATTTAACATTATAAATACAATTGAGAATCTGTCAGAAGCTTCTCTCCCCTTGCAACCACATTCACAAAAGTTCTCTGGTCGGCTATTGGTCGAAGGAATTGAGGGGCTTAATTTTCGAGCGTCCATTGGCTGCCATGATTAATGCCATATGGTCTGGTCTTATCTAGTAGCCTGGATACTAAAAAATCTTTCAATTCCGCAACTTCTTCCCAGGAGGGCAGGAGCCGGGCGGAGGCGCCAGTGCCAGCCTGTAAGCCAACACCAGAATCTGGATAATCTATACAAGGCCAGTAATCCAGGGCCAGTATTCCAGAGCCAGCGGACGAAGCCATTATCAAGATATGGATTATCGAGCGAAGCGAGGCCGGGAGTTTGGGGGCTCGCCCCTATCAATACAAGGAGAAAGAGTTACGGTGGTAGTGGGCTTCCTTCCACACTCCTTTCGAAGTATTGAGCAAAGGCAGCGGTCTTGTCTTGCAGGCTGGCAGTGATCCGGCATATGGACCATTGACAGGCCAGCCGTGGGCGTAGGCGTAGAATAGGCAGGCACGAGGGTGTTATTGGCTTATATAGACTAGGGGTAGGGATAGCTATAAGGAACTGGTATGGAGGTTAAGATCTGATCCTTCCATTAGGTCGCTTCCCGCTACGAAATATTTAGTATCCCTTCCTAAGGATTTAAAGGCTATCTTGAGAATCAATAAGTATTCAATCTGGGAAATATATAGGCTTCTTGAAAATAAATAGGATTTAAACGCCTGGATATCCCCAAGAAGGCTTATGGATTCTTAAAAAGGCTCTTCTTGTCTTTGGGAAGGTGTAACAGGGGCACCACAAGGACAAAGACAGACAGTTGGAAATTCCCTCAAGAAACTTGAGCTTGACCGGGTATGGTGGAAAAGACCACGGCGGGTCTGTTGTATTAGGTGTGAGAGGTATCATGGACAAGCCGAGGCCAAGATGCAACAAGCAGTTGATGAGGGAAGCCCCAGGATGCAGTGTACACGATACTCTAAACCGAGTCTGTTTTCTACCACCAATGCCACTTCCTCTCTTTCTTTTCATCCTTCAGCTCCTTCAACGCCTCAAGCATTACGCTTGGATCGATCAACTCCTTCAGCTTCTCCCTTGTATTGGGCACCCTTGAATCGACCCGCGCCACATACTTATCTTCGGCCTCCAAAACATCCAACAAATCTGCCGGTAAGCCTCCAGACCAATCGTGAACCCTCCAAACCTTCTCCAGAAGTGGTAACGATACATTAACGGCGTTGCTGGTCCGCTGGTAAACCTGCTCGGGGTTGTGCTCAAAAACGCTCTGTGCCTTGATCAAGTTCTTCACGAAGGCAACAATCTCCTTTCTCTTTTCCGGGTCCTCCAGCTTCTCCTTGGTCGAATGCAAATTATAAATCTCGCGATACGCTTTTTTGTCCTGAAACACCTTGGTCTGACCAGCAGGCAAGGCTTGAATGCCCAGTTCCAGCGTCGGTTCCCAAATCCCGAAGGCGTCAATCTGACCCCTGGCGAACATGTCTGGGAACGTCCTGTTTCCGCAGGGCGCCTCGTGGCAGATATTCCCGACAACGGTCTGATAGTCACCGTAGTTGAGTCCGGCTGTTTTGAGCAGTGTTTCGACAAAGTAGCCCGCAGAGGTGCCGTTTATGGTGCCGACTCTCTTGCCTCGCAGATCAGCGAGTGTGGATAGGTTGCGTGTGCCATCAGCTGTGAGCGCGTGTGTGTTGATGACGAGTCTATAGGGTACCTGTGCAATGTTCCAAAGAATCCGGAGGGAAGTGTTGTTGGCGAAGTGACGGAGGGCTTGTGTTTCGGCATTCCCGGCCAGATCGATGGTGGTATTGCGGACAATGTTGGCTACACCACCGTTGATGAAAACGGCTTGCGAGGAAGCCGGGTAAAAGTCCTGGGATGTGGTGAGAAGTGGGACATATTCTATGACGTTGAGTGCTGCTGAGATTGTGAGAGCTGCCGAAACGAAGGGAACAAGATGGGTGAGGATGGAGAACCTCAGGAGCTTTTGGAATTGTGTCATTTTTCTTTTCGAACGCTTCGCGCTCTGAGACACAGGAGAAGAGCTTAGTGATCATGAGGATGGGAGTAATCAAAGGTTATATGTCTAAGGAACCTCTGATGAAAGATATAATTACCCATATTGGACATCTTGGCTGTTGACAATAATAATGCCCCGGGATCGAGAAAAGATACTGTATTGCCCATGTCGGATGTGGGCGGTTTGCGATCCAACCAATTGGAAAGCTGCCGAATTATTGGAGTCTTGAGCCAGAAGCATCACCCTCTTCCACTTTCCTGGGCGACGGGGCACAGTATTAGTGATATTATGTCGCCATGTAGTGGCCACCGGTGGCAGAAAGTCTAGGCTAATTATATATGCAGATCTTCTGCCGCTTCAGAAAAACAAACAAGGGGGCACCGGTCCCCGCATCTCGGCTCCTGCCGAGATCTGACAGTTAGATCAATACCAATCAACTGAAAGGATCAGCAGGGTTCTCCAACCACGATCTCAGCTCCTCCAAGCCCTTGATGTCGTTGTCTTTTGCTGAGATAGTCTCCTCCCCCCGAACAATCGGCAAATACGGGCAATCTTTTCCCCCAGGGTAAGCATGCCCCAAAGTTGACCAGCACCGCTCTCTCGCCACCTTTGGCCACCACGACATTCTCTGGCTTGATATTGTTGTGCGCCAACCCCAATCTGTGAAGCCGGTTGACTGCTGACTCGAGCTGACCCATGAACCTGCCGACATCCAGAATCGCTCCCAATTGGCTATACTCCCACAGGGTATGTGGATGCTTCGTGAACACGAGCCCTGTAATCCGATTTCTCCTGGTCCTCACGCCATGGTAACCAATCATGTTTGGGTGCGGATGCTGGGCCAATTGCTGCAGGACGATGGCCTCTCGGAGCAGAACTTGCTGCTGTTGTTTGTATTGTTCCTTGTCCTCGTCAATGGCGTGAAGGATTGACATATTTGGGCGCCTTATGTAGAACTCTCCAGCCTCTGAATCCTTGGGTGGTGTTTCCGGAGCAGTGATCAATGCCATGAGTGGTTTTCCGGGCATGGCTGGGTAAATTATATCGTCAGGTACCCTCCTGAGGGCAGACTCCATTTGGGCGAGGGAGAGACCCTCGGCTCGTTTGTTTAGTTTTCCAGCCCAGCATTCGTCATCGTTGGTAGTGAAGAGACAAAATGTGGTGTAGGCGTGCTGCTCGGTCTCTGCATCAAAAAACTCCTTAATATGATGGAGCTCCTGGTGGGATCGGAGGTGCGGGACACTCTGAGAATCCATGAGTCAACTGAATTTCATTTGAAGGATGTAACTTTTGAGATTGAAGGTCACCGAGGAGCTGATAGCTCGGTGATGCTTGGGTTATCTACTTATGTCAGCTTCACATGGAAATCCTTTGTTTATCTCCGAGGACAAAGCTTGGATTTCCGCAACGAGAAAAAGTTTGGTGTGCATTAAACAAGCAATTACCGGCATTTTACACCGCATTTCTCGCGCAGACGAGGAAAAATTTCCCTAGCGTCTCGGCAAAAGATTCGCTAAGCCCAGGAAAGAGAGACGCCCCGGTGCATTCTGATGACCCAACATCGTGAAATGGACGGAATTTGCCGCCATCTGCACCTCCACAACAACAAGAGAATATGACTTTGACCCTGTCGAATACTTGAGCTCTTGCCAGTGGTCTGTTTGCTTACTTCACCCTTTCTCGCGGATCCCGTTTGCTTTCTAGGTGTTCCCACCTAATTCCACGTCACAAATTGCGGCCTGCACCCATGCATTTTACGAAGTAGGCATGGATTCTGGGAGCCATGTCGAACTAGTACTTTAATGGCTACTCGTCCGCCTTCAGAACCGGAGTCAATCTCGCTGCTCTACAACAGACCTTGAATATTTCTTAGCGCATGAAATTGCGCCTTTCTGAAAACAAGCAGGCTTTCCTGAAGATAGATGGGCTTTTTGAAGCAAAGCAGAACTCCTTGGATATCCAAACGCCCATGCCAACACACTTTCGGGGGAAATTGTGCTTTCCCTAGACACAAGTCAATGAGGGCTTGCAGCGCGTTTGTACCGTGAATAAATACTGTCTTGTGCAGTGGACCAAGACGCTCATATCATGACTTCTCTAATATTGTACAAGACTCGATTCGGATTTTGCCCACCGGCTGAGACACACACATCTGTCTGTTCCCATGTGGATTCCCAAGTTGATCTCGATAATTTTCGGTCGGGATTCCTTGCAACATCTCGATGACTGAGCTTGATCCGTACCGTACTCTAGTATGCGCGGGCTCGGGTGTAATGGTCGGTAATAAGATCCTTTACCCCTTTTGCTAAGGAGCATGCACCCGTAGCCAATAGAGGGAAAATATTATTTCTTGTCGAACACACTGGATCGGATCTAACATAATTCCAATATCCAGAGAGTCATTCAAACAAAGAGGAGGCACGAGCAGCAAGAAGCGAAGCTGACTGTCGTGACGTAGGCTACCATCTCTTTCCTTCGGGCTTATCATTTTCACATCCCGTCAACTTGCACTCTCAGACCAACAATCCTCTGAAGCATCCAATTTTTTCCCTGTCCGCACAACCCTGCACACTTCCAAATGGCATGCTCGCGCCAACTTTACTCGATACCCAAACTTTCAACAACTCACTACCGTCGTCTCGACTGTATTGCCTTGTACAATAACATTATTCCTCAGAGTCTAGACACCCGGACCTTATTATCGACAAAATGCCAACCAAGGACGAATCAGTTTGTCAACCTCAGAGCGGCGACCACCCACACGACCCCAATCAGCCGGAGTATCCGTACTAAGCATCCATACATGATAATTTTACCCCACCCTATAGGCACCCCCCGTCGGCATCGTTCAGGATATCGGGTAGCTACTAAGGCGTTGACCGTCAATTCTATTGTATAGCCCATTCCAGTACTAACATATTAGCATACCGAGAGCAATCTTGCGGGCCATAAGCAAGGGAATGGGAATGGGAATAGAAATAGGAATAACGAGGGAAGAGATTTTAATCGGTCAAAGCAAAGCAAAGATGAAACCAACAGCACTGCTACTTTGAGATAGAAGATCAGAGGAGGTTATGCTATTTCGTTCGTTCATGATTTTGACTTTTTAGTCACGAACATGATGTTACGGCGAGATCAGAGCAATGGCTGAGGCTTAAAGATCTATCCCTTAGTTAATTAATATATCAAACCAAAGAAGAAAAGAAGTAAAAGCCAAAGAAGGGTTTAAATAAATCGTTGTCTACTCCCAGCCAGAAGGCTGGCACGGTTTTCCTGTACACTGATAGCTTGCTGGACCGGCACGCCCTAGGATAGGCACATCGGCAGTATGAATAATAATATATTAACTATATTATTAAGGTCGAGTTCTTTCTTGCCTTTAAAGCCGCGTACTTTGCTACTATGACGGAGAGTAATAATAGAGGAGGTTTTAAAGGTATAGGTCTAATACCTTTTGACCCCGAAGTTATAATATTTAAGCTAGATGTTAAGTTACGGACGTTAATATTAATTGGTCCCCCTTCCTCCGATTTATGGGTTTCTTAGATATTATAGAACCTATTAGAGACCGCCGTAAAATCCGAATTCATTAAATGTTAGTTAGCCCGTCACTAAGGAAGCTCGCTAATACTAATTCTCGCTATTATCGACTAGCTTACGAAAGGAATGTAAGCATTAGTGCATTTGGTTACCTTCTTAATAGCTGAGGTACGTACCTTATAGAAGGTAAATGAGGTATTTAGTAAGTGCCGGAGGGCTGAAAAAATACGAATATAGTTTGGAGGATTATTTACTATAGAAGATGCAAAGGATATATTAGCCTAGAAGGAGGCGTAGGAATAGGTAGAAGGTAATAAGCGGGAAAGTAATGGTCGGCGGAAGAGGATAAAGACGGGTCAAAGGCGCTATGGCAGTTGCGGAAAGGCTAGGTATAATGTGCGTATCTGTTAGGGAGGATGTAGAAATGTCTGATATATCTAATGATAAATAGTTTCAATTGATTTTCGTTATTGCGGTTATATAATTAAAGTATTTTATCGTATGGTGGTGAAAAAGTGCGCGACTTACCCGGGTGCGCGACTCACCCGGGTACCACATTATAATTACTTTCTATACTTTTCCTATAATTGCTTCTTATAAAGCCCTAAGGTTAGCCTTTCTTAAAGGGGAGCCTCTTTCTTCTAAGACCTCGATTTTTATCCATATTGTTGAGCTGCAAGGTCCCTGGAGGCCTATAAGTATAGTGCCTTGCGGGGAGAGCTACAAGGAGCTGTGCCTTGTGGCAGCGCGGAAGCGGAAGCGGAAGCGGTAGGATACAACGGTACGGAATGGTGGGATACGACAGCAGTGCTGAAGGAAGCAAGGCCACTGTAGTACAGTGAAAGCACACTAGAAACAAAGGTCTTCAGGGCACTTGTGCCCTGGGAATAAAGGTTGTAGTGGTTGAGTATAAAGGCTTGGTTGCTTATACTATTGCTTGCTTGCTTGCTTGCTTAAGAAAAGAATTAGATATAGGAGTGAGAGGAGAGTACAGGTCTACTTATACAAGTGTTCAGGTCTTCCAGATGGTTCTACAGTGGCATGGGTCCCTGTAGTCCAGTGGGGAGTCCTGTGGGACTGCTATACTATAGAAGGTATGGTTAGATTCCATGGCTTTCGGTGACCTTCTACAGGTAACATCCTTCTCCACAGGTCAAACCTGTGACCGGGCTTAGGTTGAACTAAGCCTATAGAGATAAGACACCAAGGTCTGGCTTGGTTGGAAGACAGGCTTGCCCTGGCAAGCCTGTGAGCAGGTTGGAGACCTGCTTGGCACTGGGTCCCTACCCAGTACCTACCTTGCACCTTATATATCCACATGTTAATAGTAATAATATAGGCTTTAAGGGCTTATATAATTCTTCAGCTACAGAGGCGGAATTCGGCAAAAAGATTGGATTAACAACGGTCGAGAAAGTTAAATTTCGAGTCCCGACAATGGAAGAGGTAACAAGGGCAACGGCGCTAGTTATAAGAACTAGCAAAGAAGAGGCAAAGAAGGCTTGCGACGAAGGGGTTATTTGGCGAGCCCAGATACTACACTACGAGCCGTATTGGGCTGCCCTGCAAGCTACCCAGTGCTATAGGTGCTGGGAGTGGGGGCATACCCAATGGTTCTGTAGGAAGCCTGCGTTATGCCCACGGTGTGGTATAACAGCCCATGGGGAGGGGGGGAGGGCAGGGGAGGCCCAGTGCCCTACCCATGGCAATCAAGTTAACCTTCGATGTTCGAATTGTAAAGGGAAGCACCCGGCCTGGGTACGATGGTGCCCGGAAGCAGTAAAAGCCCGGGGTGCTGCTAGAGAGGCATATCAGTACCGGCCAAGGATATTCGACCTTACTCTATTAGAACGATAAAACCAAGAGCAACAACGACTACCGGGAGTACGGCAAATAACCTTCTAGGGGGAAGGCGAGGAATTCCAAGAGATAAGAAGAAACGGCCGAGGGGCTGACCCCCTTTAATGGCCGTTGCGATGGAGCAAGCGGCGAAGGATCTAAGGCAGGGAAAGCTAAACCTAGTGGTGAAGGATATGACGGAGCCAGGTACGGCCACTACTGACCCGGCTACTACAGCGGCCGTGGACCAGGCGGCCGTAGACCAGGACGTAAGAATGCAGGGAGCTTAGTCTGGGACGGGTTTCTTTTAACTGTAGTACGAAGAAATCAAGAGCACAGACCTGAAAGGGATGGTACAGGTTTTTCACCCAGCCAGAAGACTCGCACGGTTTTCCTATACACCAAGATAGCTTGCTAGACCAGCACACCTTAGATCAGGATAGGTACATCGGCAGTATGAATAATATATAAATAAATATAATCTTAGGATACTTATAGTTAAAGAAATATAATCCGGATATTAACTAGGAAACTGGCCATCTTAATTCCAGACTTAATACTAAAAGGATAAAAAGAGCAAAACTAAATAAAGCTCCTAGAAGCCTAGAGAGACAAGAGATCTCCTATAAACTATTAAGATATATAAGCTATAATAAGCCGATATTAACTAATAAAAGGAAAAAAGAAGACGAACCTTTATACCCTATAAGACTGGAACGATAGGTAATGTACGTTAAACCCGAGAAAGATATCCCAAGTAACGACTTAAGATACGAATTATCTAAGGAACTTGCCGAGATAAAAGAAGACCTTAGCAAAATTCTAAAGGAATACTATAGTTATACTATCTTTAGATATAAAATGAAGAACGAGCTTCTAGAAAGGACTACCTTCGACTACGAGATACGGCTTAAAGAAGGAGCTAAGTTGCGATACTATAAAGCATATTACCTAAGACCACGATAGGATAAGGCCTTATAAGAATATATTAAAGAAAATCTACTAAAAGGATTTATTAAGGAATTATAAAATAAAGCAGCTTACCCTATTCTATTCGTACCTAAAAAGGGGATAATAAATTTAAGACTTATAATTAATTATTAATAATTTAACGAAAAAACGATTAAGAATAGATACTTACTGTTATGGCGTTGCTAAGACTTAACCATGTGACTGAACTAATGGAAGGATTTAGGCGCTGGAAGAAGCGGGGCCTTCTCGGCTGCGGGTGGCCCAAGCTCCCGACCTATAAAAAGGTCCTGGCCAAGGCAGATTTCTCCTACTTCTTCCTTTCTTCTTTAGCTTTAGATTTATAATATATAGTAGAATAAGCTTATAGCCCTGCCTTTTGCGTTCCTTTACTGCGCCGTGATATAATCTAAAGCTTAATTAATATTTATTTAGGAAGATAATAAATTCCCGATAACGAATTATCGTATGCGCTAAGGAGAGGCTGCTGCAGGCGATTCCCGACCGATATTAGCGCGCTACCGTAATCGCTACTTACCGAAGATATACCGACTGTAGTTATTATATCGATATGCCTACTATCCCGACCGAGCGCGAGGCTTGCGTGGCTGCCGCCCGTAAGGAGGTTTAGTGTAACCTTACCGAAGTTTAATCGTAGTTCCCGACCGACGGGAGGATTAAAAAGAATATACTATTGCGTAAAGAGTCGCTTTTGCCTAGTATTACCGGTAATGTTTATGTAGATGCCTATAACGTGCGTGATAAGCGAGTGTCGCAGACAAGCGAGTGTCGCACTTTTCACACCCTACCATATTCATCCTCAATTATACGACCATAATACTAAGAAACAACAATAACTGAATCAGAAACAGATGAATCAGACGATTCTACAGCCTCTTTGCAGGTGCGTGCATTATGGCCAGGCTTACCACATACACCATAGCACCGAACCTTTATACGAGACCTCCTTGCACTACTACCATTTTGCCGTATTTCCTGGGCTACCTGCTCATCCACAGCCTTCTGATCGACCAGGTCCTGTGCCTCTTATACAGTAAGTGATCCTCCAAGCCGTATACGCGTTTTTTTGGCTCTCCGTCTCTTACTAAGCCCCTCATTGGCCTTACGTAGTGCCGAGATCTCCGTACGTAGAAGAGCCACCTCGTATATTATAGCCATTATACCTTTAGTTAATCGATCCATAGCAATCAATACAAATATTAGAGAATTGCCCTAATAGTTTAATATCCGAGTTTTAATAAGCTCTAATTATAAAGTAACTTTTCGAAGATTATATGGTATTTAGGATAGCCAAGGTAATGCCGTACCTAACCTTAAGGCTAGGGGTATTAGAGTCCGGAGCTATATATCCAACTTAGAAATTACCTTCTTTAGATCGTACGGTACAAGGCCAGCTCCGGCAAAACCTCCTTAGATATTCTTTTCTATAATCGAAGCAAAAAACGCTTCTCTAAACGCATAAAGAAACTCCAACTTACTAATATATATAATATTCATCCGCATTAACTATTTAATCTAGCGGCTATACGCCTTCTTCAATAGCGCAAAATAACCAATATCCAATGGTTAAAGTAAATAGGAGGAATACGAAGGTATATACAGTATAATAATATTATACTCCTAGCAATAGGTCTTAAATTCTTCCGAATAATAGCTATCATAGCCGTCAAGAATTAATAGCCGATATTTGCCCTTCGTACGAGATACTATATAAAAATCGAAGTACCAAATCCAATCTATACCTTTTTCATTAGTAATCTAGCTATTATCGGTTATTATAATGCGCCAAGTGGCCGGAAGGTTACACTCTTAATACTAATTAGCAAAGTAATATTACCCGGCTAAGATAATAAATGGCGGGATAGCCCAGCCTAAAGCATTTATTCCCTAAATAACTATAGCCTATTTACGATTACCAGGCTAAACCTATTTAGCCTTACTACGGCCATCAGAAATTATAACTACTATAATAGCGATAATAATGCCCATTATAAACCCAGTCTCGTCGAAGTTATACGAATCGTCGTCGAAGATACCGTATTTAACTTTAATATTATATACAAGAGCAAACCACTCGCGAATAACCTTTAGATCTTCGCATTTAGCCCTCTAGTAATTATATTTACGCGTAAAACGCATATGAAGTTCTAATTAGCGCTTAACGAAGTTATAAGCCTATCGTATACCAATAGGGGCCGCGTCGCGTTCGCGTAGCAGTCGGTTGGCCATATCTTCCATATAATAGAGCCGAGGGTAGAATGCGCGAATACATAACTTAATTATATATTAAATAATCGTTTTCTCTTCTAAATCCGTAAGTTTGCGTGAATTGGCTGGAATATCGCGTCGTATAGGCATACCGGCTCGGCGGCGCCCCAGGGTTCTATCGCAAACCCCGTAGATCTCTGCTGCGGCTCGTATGCTTAGATTTTTATTACGTTCGAGGGCTTGGAGGGCCAAGATAATATTACTTTCGTTTGAAGAAATTGGCATTGTAGATAATAGAGAAAAGTGATGTTAAGTTCAGAGGTGTCGCGTCGCGTGGAAAGTGCGACACTCGCTTGTCTGCGACACTCGCTTATCACACACGTTACTTAGAATGGCGCCTTAGACTATAATAGCGACGACGGCGCGGAAGATATGCAAGTGCTTAACGAGATAGTCGTTCGCGTATTCCGCGAGACCGTTACCGTAATTAAAGAGGAAGACTGCCTTAAGGTTATAAAGGACGACCTTTAGGAGGACTTAAAGGCTAAGCTCTAAAAGTATACTAACTTTTATAATAATAAAGCTAATAGTTTAGTATTCCCCTTTAAGGCCTTTTTAGATAGTAATCGAGATAGTATTCATTTTGACGGATTAGTCGATTATAAGGCTTTTAAAAAGATATTTTAGTCTAATTTAAGCGCCCTCTTTACGGAGATAAAGATATAATACCTTATATTTATAATTATTTATTAATAAGTTTACGATATATATTGCTTTATTTAAAAGCTCGACCTTTCGTTAGATAAGATATATAAGTAAGTAGATACTTTAATAGATAGGGTTTTAGGCCTTTCTTAAGAGCTTTTAGAAGCGCTAGATAAGATTAATGCCCTTAAGCGCGACCCTATTACTATCGTTTCCGTCTGTATATCCGATAAAACGAGCGCCGAAAAGATTTACTCTTAGGCGGCCCGTAAGTTCTAACCTTTATTAAAAGAATGCGATAAATATATTAAGAATTTGGAAAGCATTATCCTTTCCTTTTTTAGCGGAGGGTTATGCGATTTTTTTATTCTTAGTTTTACTTTGAATATTTAGGTAATTAGCAAGCGCTATAACGTAAAGTAAAATAGCGCTCTTATCTTTTATAATAAGAAAGATAAAGATATTATCCCTTTTAACGTATAGTACCACTATATTAAAGATAAGCTAGATATTAATGCTAATTACTTTCTTATTAAGGGTAGTAAAATGGCGTATATAGAGAATAGAATGGGTATTTATTGATTCTTACTCCGCTATGCCCTAATAGGGCTCGTCGGTCCCTCTACTGCTATATACACAAGGAAAACCGTACCATAAAGGCCGGCTGAAA